>JAPWLS010000912.1:0-27310 GCA_028551675.1 Tineola bisselliella | reverse complement strand
AGGCAGATTCAACATCTAATTTCGTAGTGTTTTTTATATCATATTACTATTATATTAAATTTTTTATATTCATAACTGTAATAATTTGATGCTATTTATTTGATTGTCTGTGTAAGTCGTGTTAAGTTTAACTAACGTACGTCTTGACAGTTGAGTCTATTGTTGAAGTGATACTTATAAGCCGGATGTAACTAGATACTTGTTGATTTTGCCACTTCCTAAATTCTCTATTGTTATATATTGACATTAATGCCTATGAAATATTGATTAGATTTCCAATGAATTTTGGTCATGTTTAATAGTTTTGTTTAAAAGTGTCACTTTTTTTCTTTAGTTTAGACAATAGTATGTTTAATTCATTTATATTTTTTGAAGGGAGTTCATTAACTTTGTAAATTGTCTATTGAACGTCCAGATTTATTGAAATCAAAGACACACGATAAAATTATAATACAAATATACGTAATTGTTGCTCACAGACTTCAATCGGAATAATAATTAACAAATTCCATTCTATTTATTCAAATAAAAACAAACGAACATCATAGAAAACGTTGCAACTACTTATTAACAAACAAGTCAACAAGATAATACAAAATTTATAAGTACATAATTCGTCACACCCTGTGACTCCCAACTATAAATTTATACTTTCTAAGCAACAAGATGAATAGTGTATAGTGGATCATTATTTTTAATTTGGTTCGGGTTGGCGTGAGTCACTTTAGGTGCTTTAGGGACACGGGGAGGGTGCATATGCATTCAGACCAGAGGTTCCCAACTTGAAATCGAAATCCGAATTCGAAAAATCGAAATTCCCAAATCGAAATAAAAATAACAATAGAAGGGTTCATACACTCTTCTATCATTTGTTGTCTTATTATATGCCATGGAACTCTAAGTTGGTCATCTTAACAATTACTATCTGCCGTTATGCCTCCAACCTCCCTTAAGAGGTTGCAGTGCGCCTGTTGGGAATCAATATATATATGCATAAGGGCTTCGTTGTCACTTTTGTCACAGTCTCTTTATTTTTTAAGTTTGAATAATTTATATAGACGTTGTGAATATAGCCGAGTTTTAAAATCTATATAGATTTTCTTAATGAATAAAATCAATTATTCTTAACTTGAATTTGATTTTTTTGTATGTTCGTAATAAAAATGGAACAGTCAAATACTTATTTATAATTTTTAACATAGTCTTAAGTTTCTTTCGGAATGCGTATTTATAATGGTTTTTTTCTACTCTTGTTTCAGGTAAGGCAACATTTCCAAGCACGCCACTCGCAAGAAAACCCGATTTTAAAGTATGTATAATAATATGATAGTGGTAAGCGGTAATGGTAACACGTAATTTAAGCTAATTAAAGATCTTAAAGAAGAATTTAATTTAAAATAAATCTTCTTTGTATCGGCATTGAATTCATCATTAATGATGGATCCCACGTGACAGGCATTGCCTAGTGTGGGACCATTGTAAATCATATTGTTATTTTAATTTATAAATAAATAAATAATAATATATATATTCAGCTACTCGGGCTATATGAAATATATGCACGCTGTCAAACTAAATTCTGTATAGTCATCTGTTCAAGCCGGCATAGCAGAGACGACTGTTGTACCTTTTATTATGTACCAAAGTAATTTTTTAATTAAAATTGAATCTATTTGAATTATTGATTATAAAACAACATAGAGTATGCCAACACTACCTACCTCGATGTTAAAAAGCATCATTATTAAAACAGATATCGCTAATAGCATAATCCGAAGTATGCTAATATCTTAGCAATCTATCCAGGGCTCTATACTCGACGGCTCTGATCTAGATTCAAAGATGTCTAGACGTATACTTACACTTGCTTGTCTACATTATAAACGTTAAGCTATAAAAGGCAGTTTCTTTAAAATTCAATGTCAAGTTTGTTTTAGATGTTCGAGGTTTAAATACACTACACTGTACTAATTTATACTAAAAGGTATGGAATGGTGTCTTCTGTTCCGTCATTCAAAATATAGAACTAAATATCACCGTCTGCTCTCGTCTCGACTAATAATAATATTAATAAATTCATTATTGCACACAAAATTGGTACATAGGCGAGCTTAATGCCATTGGCTACTGCGTTGTAAGGCTTTCGAAACATCGAATTAAAATAATCAAAATAAAGGCGATAGATAAAACATGTCCGCGAATAACTCGAGACGGCACTATACCTATAAAGTGTTTAAAGTATATTCAATATACAAACTAAAATACCTATGGTTTAGAATCTTTATACGTAATTATTTTTTCATTATTATTCTACTAATGTTAGAATTCAATCGCTATGTTACTCTCGTTGGTTGTAATGCATTCATAATGTCGTATTAAAATAATCAAATTGAATGCAATAGTGCTCATAAAGTATTTAATTTTTTCACTAAATAATTATAAACCACAATTCAACACAAACATGACTGATAATCTTTAATATAATGTAAAATTTTATAGTCTCCGTTTTAGCTTATATATTAACAATAAACAAAAGAGAGTTCATACAAAACAATTGCTGTTTAGTTAAGCAATGCATAATAACAAAATTGTATGTAACCTAATTCATGAGGTGACATTTGTAGCCCTTTAAATGTTAGGTGGCATCTTCACGTTTTATTATTAAAAGGATTACAAAATGTCAAATGAAGACACACTTTCAACCTGTGAACTCTCGTCTAATCTGATGTTTGGAATATTAGATGTATTATTTTCATTTTTGATTTAGCACAACTATCTGAGACAATAATAATACTAAAAAATCAATTTAACTAATCTATTTGTGTTCATGACCAGTTTCATTGAAAAACGTATGAAATAATTTGATAATTAAATTTAACATCTTATACACGTATATTTAGCCAAAAATAAAAAAAATAACGTGTAGGTAACCGTTTATTTAAATCTTATAACAATGTATTCATTTATCATTCTAAAAGTATAATAATACCATTTAGAAGCTAATGAACTGTTAAAAAAATCTATTTTAGACATTCGACGATGTCCTTGATTATTATCAGGAGCAATAAACTGCGAAACTAGTTGCAAATGAATGTAATAGTTTGAAGCAATTTGCCTTTGGGATATTAATTTTAGAGCATTTTTTAATTTTTAATTTAGATTTTTTTCCTTCTAACATTTCTCTATTTATATAAATTATAACAATTGTGTTGTTATTATTAATTTGGATCTTAAATCGATTGTGTTTGGATGCAAAGTAAAACAATTTATGTCAAGAGGAAAGTCCAGTCATTCACCGCGGCTTTAAATAAAACACACATTCCGGCTATTTTTTTACTTCCTGTTACATTTAGATACAAATGCTTAAAAAGATAGTCGTGTCCGCGGATTAAGTTTCCGTTCTCTGGATATGCTTGTACTTGCGTCGCTTTAAAACATAGTTCAAAGCAGTTGCAGTTACAGCATGAGCTACATAATATGTGCGTGCCATACATGGAATTGCATGATACTATTTGTGATCTATGAAACTGACATATGCACGCATACTAATAGTTGTGAGCTATTCATTTCATACATTTCAGGTCCATGTACTCTTACATTATGTTTTGTACGAATTATATGTGATCAGTGGGCTTATCACGAATTTAGTCTAGCTTTCGAATCGACCTGTCACAAGTAAAACGGATCCGTTAGCAATCGGGATCATGAATTTTTACTAACGACTAACGAGCACCAGCAATCTATCAAATGAACGAAAGATCGAGACGTTCGAAAATTAACAAAAAGTATCTAAAATATTGTAGTTCCAAATCCGCACGCGGTGGCGCTGCTCAAATTTCCATACAAAGCCAGACTAAAATTCGTGATAAGCCCACTGATCGTGATGTATTCTAACAAATTGACTACAACTTTTTACGAATGTCAGTAAAATTATATTGACATTATAAATTGTTTTTTTTAATATGAATTATTTGATTAATTATAATGTATGTTAGGTACGTCTATATGTATAAGTGCATCACACTGGAACGTTATTTAATGTTGCTAATGTAGTTGTATTGTGTAAATAATTTTTAAAAAATAAGTTATTCTACGGTTTGATATTTGTTGTCCTAATAAAAATTGATATAAGCGTGAAATGTTTGATTTTGAGTTATTTGGGTATGAAGTATGAAAAGAGATACAGATTTGGTGTAATCAATGTGTTGAATCATGGAACATCTGGTACTGCGTGGACTTGCAAATTATATATATCTATCAAGTATTTATACAATTATATAAATAGTATAAATGTAATATATTTTCATAGTCAATTTTCTACAAAAATCGTAGGAAAAAGTGAATTAAATATGTATTGTGGTCTTCTAAAAATAGTCACAATGAATGAATGAATGCGTTATGGGAAAGTGAATATTACGTCCACGCATGTAAAGGCCATAATGTGGTGAAGACGTTTCGTTCCGGTTGTCCCTTGAAAAATAGTCGTTAAAAGTTGCAAAATATCTACCACTTTCATAAGACATCAGGTTTTTAACACTGTCGAGAGCGAAAGTGTACGTTGACATTGACAGAGCGGTCATTTTCGAGAAATTCGTCGATTTGACCTCAAAAAACAAACTTTCCGTGCTATGGTGGACATGAATTAAGCTATTCATTGTGGATATTAATAATTTATATGTATTTCAAATGTTTCAGAACGTTGATTCCTATTTAATTGACGTCATGTTATATTTTATTAAATATATAATTGTGATTTCTTTTACGTTCAAGGGGTGTAATAAAACGCCAGCTTCACAGGAAAATTCTCATTGTATTCACGGTGATATTTTATAGTCATATAGTTTATAGATTACATCATATTTTTTATCACACTGTTGATAATAAGATAATGTTATCAGAATAATTCGTCACAAATATGGTCACTGCAGTTTCCGGAATTCTCGGCGCCAGCAAGGTCGTTGTGAATCGTTGATAAATTATGAATATGTAATAACTCATATTTTTTTAAAATAATTAGTTCAGTACCTATTATTATAGTGTTCAGGTATGAAAAGTTAATGCTTGTATCATAATCACTTAGCAACTAAACTTAATTGATTCGTAATTCACCTAAATCTTAGATTACAAATGCCAAAAACACGTACTGAGTAAGCTCAGAACCAAAAATCTAGATTCGTTCTTACGAAACACATACATTGTTTGATAAATTGGATATCAACTAACTTGACCGCATTTATAAGACGTATGTAAAATGCAATTAATCGATAATATCAATCGTCAAGCACGTGACAATTGACGACCGTATTGGTAAAAGGATTTCAAGAGATCAAAGTTAACCCAATCGGACACGGTCGCTGTAAATATTTTTCATTTAAAAGAAAGCTTTATATTTTTAAATTTTAAGCGGGGTTATTGTACTCGCATATTTTTATATAATGAAAGGATAATTAATTAAAAGTTGCAACTAATGGATGTGCCGTTAGTTGTTTTTATTTTAAGAGTTGTTTTTTTTATTAATAAAATGTAAAAGATTTGAAATGGCGCTCATTGAATGAAACGGTTTGTTTAATTATTACAGTTAATCATGGTTAATTTCTTGGATAACTGTAATTGTATGATTGGGGTCGCATCCGATTCGTAAAAGTGTAATCAGAACTATGGATTCAAATTTATAAAGGCGAAAATCCTTTAAATTATATTATAAGATAATTTTAGCTGTTTTTTTTTTCTAAAATTAACATTATTATAATACATTAAGCTACATACAAACTGTAGTGGGGGTCTACCCGCAAAAATAAAATAAGAAGGTAAATCCCACAATCCAGTGAAGCTTCAAATTTTAGGTCTACTGTCCATATATGTAAATTGCGATTTTAGTAATGCATGCCTCTATAATAAAAAGTTGAAGTTCGTTTTATTATTTATTTACACTCAATGAGGTTTCCTTTGACTTGGTGTTTGTTATGTGGTCTCGCGGTGCGCGGGAGCACTCGCAGGAAACTCTTAATTGTTGCCGACATACAAGTCAACTAACCGGTTTTACTTGTATATTTGTAACTTCTTGCCAACATTCAACATTATCCTTTGTCTGCATCGAATTGAATATACTAGACCGACAAATATTCGTTATTATTTGAAATTAATTCAAATTGCAATTTTTGTACCATATAAATGTAATATAAAGTGTATACAGTATCATCGGAATTGTGCACAATTGCGCAGGCAGCTTTCGAAAAAGTAAAATGGATTAAAATATCCGCTTTGCGTAAGAGCGTTCGTTGTCGGTCATCTGCACGCTTTTGTATTGCGTCTGTAGAAAGTAAACCCTCATATAACACAGGATTCATAGTAGCAGCTATTTAAATATCAAATCTTACTTAAGCTTTAATAGACAATGGAGACGTTTAGAAAATCAATTAGTATTTATCCGGCGAGATGTTGATTGCACTTCACGCCCGTTCAGAAAGCGATTTTATCGGACGAAGGGAAAGCGGTGCAGTATCGATCGCGGGGAAAATGATTTTTTTGTACCTCTTGTTTATGCTGCAGTAATTATATTTATAATTGATATGTATAGCTTTATATAGCACGTGATCGTACTCCGCCCGATGTTGAGTGCGATTTATCAAAGACAACTGCTGCCATCGAGAAATATGCTTGTTGCATGCGAGCTATTGTGAGGGGACCCTCCTTAGAGACGAAGGTCTACAAATAGTACTTTGCACAAATATAAAAGGGAAATTTCGATGTAAGAGAATTAACCACACAACTCACAATTGTCATTAATTACATTTTTAAGTATTACGAATTCATTTATTTTTATTACGGTTATTTTAACTTGATAATTGCAATTTTCTTGAGATAAAGTAAGATTTGACAGTTCCAAATATCGAACCCGGATTTGATAAGGACTCGCCGATCCGAATCTTAAAACAATTAAAGGTTCCTAGCCTGCGACTAATCGTACGACCGGTCGCTCAACTGTTCGGCCTGATTGGTCACGCACGATCACTCCAGCACCTCACGATAGCCGATGGCATTGCTCCTAATTTATTTTCTAATCGAAGTTTTAAAATTCACCTCTAATTCGATCCTTATTTTAATTGACATAAGGTTGTGGCCTGTATCCTTGGATGGTATGTCAAATCATTAATAACAAGGGCGTGATTGGTCGATTCTAAATTGGGCGAACTTTCTAAATTATTTTGGGCAATTGATACTTTTATAAATTAAACATTGCATCAATCATTTAGAATTTTAAAGAAAAAAATAATGTATAAGCTAAAAACAATTGTACTTACATCTCCCTTTTATTCTCTTAACTATCCTCTATCCATCTAGTTGCTGAATTTGCTATCGGTCTCCTAGAAAACTCCGTCGTCCTCTTTGGGAATCACTGCTTTATACATACCATGGTAACATCTATATCTAGGACACTGGCCATCCTGAAATAGGTAATGCCAATACAGAATGTATCTAATCTAATCTATTAAGATATTTAACACGTACATTGTGCATCGCGAAATTCATCGATATCGGTAAACGTGAGAAATTAAACAAATGATAGTTTGCTAAATTTTGGCACTTAGGCTCATTGTCCAGGGAGGCAATGTAAATATAAATCGAGATCGTGGTAGAATTAGAAATGTTTTAAAATCTACCAAAAACTCGGCTGGACTGATGTAACTTAATATATTTGCATCTCCCAAGATTTAGGACAAGGACTTTAGTATGTAAAAATATAAATTTATTATGCATATTAAAATTTATTTATTGCGCTTAGCTTTATAATTTTGTGACCATATTCCGCGTGATGTTAATCAGTAGAACGGTATATAAGTGGAAGCGACTGCATTCGCGTCTGCTATGCTGACTTGGTGAAATAAAGCTTTTTATAATAGTCATTCTTTCAAGACTTCTTACGGAAGTAATGATGCATATGTATATGATATTGTGTTATAAAAATATGAATCATTCGCTAGGTATACTAAACTTCTGATTAATAGTGCAGGTGAATCGTGCAAGTAGTCATCTCAGGAAATGTATAATAAAATGACCGATGCATATATTAATGATCCGTGGATACGTTGAACACGATTCGGGTTTTTGGTTTCACACGCACATAGATGGCGCTTTCTAAAATATATCACAATACTATATTTCGATAATAAAATTAAACTACATATATTGCCTTTAGTGTGGAAAATATATGAATTAGGTAATTTTAAAAATCTTAATAAAATATAAATCTCATACTTATAAATTTCTGTGCCAAGCTGAATGTTAGCATAAATATGTGTCAATTTTTTTGTAGGTATCTGATAACGAGATTTCATGGACTTGTGATTAATATTCAAGGTGTTTGTTTCCTGCATGAATTATTCCATTATTTCTTAGTAATCTAAATTTTAATGTTTACCTTCAAGTCCACTATCTATTGACGCATATAGTCATTAATTAAAACAAAAATATATATATTTCGCAGATATTAACTCGGTACCGATTCGAAACTAAGAGCGTTGTTAAAGAATAACCCGAACAAACTTCACGCAATCAATTCTCATTGAGACTATAATCCTATTTTTGCATGTTTTGTGTTGAAAAATCTCGTGTCGTAATTTAAAATTATGCGGTGTTAAATGCTGATAAAAAGCTGAGCCTTAGCCTATAATAGGGATTTGTGAAGGTCAAACGTTCAATAGTTCAGTGGGCTTATCACGAATTTAGTCTGGCTTTCGAATCGAGCTGTCACAGGTAAAACGGATCCGTTAGCAATCGGAATCATGAATTTTTACTAACGACTAACGAGCACCAGCAATCTGTCAAACAAACGAAAGATCGAGACGTTCGGAAATTAACAAAAAGTATCTAAAATATTGTAGTTCCAAATCCGCACGCGGTGGCGCTGCTCAAATTTCCATACAAATCGCCTGACGCGAACTCGGTTCGAAAGCCAGACTAAAATTCGTGATAAGCCAACAGATTAAACTTCGTATCCGAGCACTGACGACCCAAATACTTATATGTTTAGGAATATAAACTCATTAGTTTTTTTTTAAGAAACTTATTTTAGTTATGACATTGTAACAATTTGCCAATGTCAAAGTAAACGAATATTTGCATCACTCATTCATCACGCAAAAGAGTCCAGTCTGAAATAACTCAAGTTCGACTACTGGAACTGTCAACGGATTTTTGTAGAAAAATGACAACTGAGAGAGACACATGCGCGTGGCATTTAGGAATTGCGATAATTCATTATTATTTAATTCATATTATTACTAAAAAAACCATATGCTTGGTAAATCTTCTTGAAGCATATTTATTAGGGCTTTGAATGGTTTGATGCAATAATGTTAATATATGGAGCATATTATAAGAAGATTGTTTTGTTTTTAAATAATAAAAACATCCTCAATATATACCTATTATTTAATTTCATAATAAACATGATAATAAACTAGTTATGTAAATTATCAAGTCGACGCTCCAGAGAGTACAAGAAATTCCAGAAGCTCAATTCGATATGAACTCATTAATGTAATCGACAAGTTTCATCTAACTTGGTCAACTGGCAATTTGTAACTATAGCGCGGGCAATCTGAGCCACTCGGGCGCAGATAGCACATAACTAGGCCACGGCGAACGGTCCGTTTCATCCTCATTTAGTAGGTATCCTCTAAATCAGAGGTTCTCAATCTTTTTTTTATCACCGCGTATTTCAACACGTCCTGAACTAGAAAAAAATATTGTATACACACTTAAAATATAATTAGCTTTCAAAAAGAGCTTACATAGTTGCATAAGATATGGGACACGTGTGTGAATATTTACACATTTCCATTATTGATTATTATTATTACTAATGTAACCGCCACTAGGACAGCGGCCGCGTTGAGAAGCGATGCTCTAAATCATTAACCTGTACACCCACATTAGAAAATTGCCGTCCTCATTACGAGCGCACATTGGCCCAATCAATTCGTCATTATAATAGTAAGCGAACAAAAAAAAACTTTGCCATTGCCACCCACACGCATTGTCGCCAAATTCGGCGTAGGAAAAAAAGTGTAAAACAATGGTGACCGTCATAACGGTGCATCGAGCATTGTCGTTTGCGAATTGGCGGGAAAACACGAATATGTGTCATGTCTGCCGGGCATTGTGACAAACGAAATGTAACTGGTTCACTTTTGGATTAGTTCATTCAACTGTTGCGGTTTTTATGATATGCAATGACACCTTCGTTTTTCTATGTATAGGTACCATATTTACCTTTATTACATTTTTTGCTTGTATTGAATTAATATTAATTAATCTTATCTCGAGTCCTAGTTTGATATATTATTAGGTCGTTCAAATCGCTAACACACCTTCCGATTATCAAGCACTTACTCTTTGTTAAAGGTATTTGTATTTACTTTTTAAGTTTTAGGTTTTTGACAAGGAAAAACCCCGGCACTAACTTCAACGAGTTATTTTATTACATTGCATTTGTTTTTTTTCATAGATAGTATAAAAAATGTAAGTTATATTTTAATAACAGAGGAAAAGTGTTTTTTATCATTGTCAATTGTCACCCATATACAAGTCGAAGGTCTTTGAACTGAGGCTACTTATTTTCACGGCCGTTTTAAAGCATAAAACACCCAATTTAACTACAGGAGGTCAACACACGACAATAATCTCAGACACGCGATGTCTACTTAATATATGACATTAAGGTCTAGATAATTAAAACCTCTTTTTTTAAGATTCAATTATCAGCTTTCTTCATTAAAACTAAAAATATATACAATGAAACAATAATACATCTAGTTTAAGTTGGTGTGTTCTAATTTGTAACATAAAAAAAATTATATTGGAAATATTTCCTTAAATGAGACTAGCTTTTTAATTATAAGGTGAATATTTGTCTCCTTAAGCCGGCATAGTGGATACGATTGCTATCTACAGACATTTGCGTTCTGTAGTAGTTTGTCTCTGCATGGATTGTACTCGAGATTAATTATTGATACGCTCAGATAAATATGCCAGAAGAAATCTAAATATAAATAAACCTACCTACTTACCTTTGTTATTATTGAGTCGTGATAGACGGATATGATTGATAGAAACTCCATGCGTCTCTACTCGTTAAAATTTAAATAAATTTCATACTTTTACGATGAAATACATAACCGTCAATTAAGTTAAAAGCATCTAATACTTTCATTGCGTTTTAATTGGATAATCTAAGATAAAATCTTGAGTTATAGATCTGTGTTTATAGACACTGATGTGAATGTAGCTTTACATCGCCTCGTTTGAATGGTAAATTACAAGGGGGGCTTCGCTACAAACGATCAATGTACGCATTAAATACCTTAATTATCTTCGCGTGACAAAGTGTATTAGTATCTAGGTTGATGGTTAGATGTAAAAGCGGTATAGATCCAGGTTATACGGATATAACGTGGTAGTGTTAAGACTAATTTCTATTAACTGTAAGTGTGGAAGTTAATCTAATATGTTCCCTACTAATATTATTAATGTGAATGTGAGTTTATTTGTTACGTTTTCATGCAACAACTACTTAACCGATCATCATGAAACTTTGCACACATATTTTTGGAGGTACTAGAAGTAACATAGGATACTTTTTATTAAAAAAATTAATTATTTTTTACTATAGTTTCCAACTGACTATAGTTTCAGCTGTTTGGAATCATATTGATTCATTTCTATTGAAATGATCTCTAATATTAAATGCGAGCGAAGCCGCGGGTAAAAGCTAGTAATATTATATATTCCTTGTGAAAGTCTCTAAAATCAGTCCAGCACACGTGCTCTTTCGTCCATTAGGCTTATAAAAACCTAACAAGCTAATCCATCAGCGCCTGCTAAAGTTACATAAAGCGAACTAATGCACGCCCATTTATTAACTGGGTCATATTCGTAAAAGTCTAATTACTTCTGCTTTTATTGTTGATTAACACGTTATTCCGCTGCATCCGAGTTGACTTGGATGATTAATCGGCTGCGTTAAACAATCTTATTTCATCAGTGGTGATGTCTAATTTATGACCTCACTGTTGTTTGCAACTTCAATCCAAATCAACTAACGTGGTCTCAGAAAACTACCGGAATGTAACAAGATCGATTTTGGGTGGAGTCCAGATTCCAATATATTTTTTTAAAAATAATTGTGGTTTTTTTTTTCAACTTAGAAATGAAAAGAGTTATATTTGTAATCAGTGATAAATAAGGTGGCAGCAGTAGTAAGCCATAAAATCTGGTTACGAGTTCCGCTATTGACCAATCAAAGAGCCTTTCCGAATGAGTAATACTGTAGTTTAACATAACTCAACGGTTTAGATAGCAGCAGCTGTTGCAAATAAACTAACTTTAAAATTAAAATTTAGGTACATTAACTAGGTTCTGGGTTCAATTCTAGGTCGAACAAGTGTTTGTTTGTAATATGTTTATTTAAAAAAAAAAGTTAGTAGGTTAGTATTTGTTTCGTTTCTAAGTGCATATAATTTTTTTGTTTTATCTTGTAAATAATCATAGTACATGGCGCTAGCATGTACTAGCGCGGAGTCAGGGCAAAATGTGTGTATTTTTAGACTAAAGAAAAAAAATTTTTAAGACAGGAACAGAGGGATTTACGGACAAAAGGTTTTAAGTTTTTTTTAAATATTTAATTCAATGATATTACAATTTTCTTAGTAGAATATATTAATATTCTCGGTTCTATGTAGAAAAATGATTTTAAAATCTGTATTAAAAATCCGTTTACATTTGCAATTGGCGTTCATTAAAATCTTGGAGGATTGGTTGCGTAGGCGCATAAGCAGTAGCTAAGGTTATGTACACAGAGTACAATAAACTAACAAACCGACAGACGGACATTGCCCCGTTTCATTTAGCGCTAACCTCTTTATTATTTACACATTTCCATCACAAAATTAGGCTTTATACACAATGCTGTAGAGTTTATAATGAACATATAAAGACATGTGTTTAATATTGTGCGTATTTAATGGTCAGGATGATTCGCCGACTTGTGTGACTAGGTCGTGAACTATGACGTCGCTGTCTGTCATAACATTGGGTCATTTGCAATTGGGTACTGTACCAATTGTATGGAAGGTTTCCTTTTCTATAAGCCGTTGTACTTTTTTAACCTCACTTCGTCTGATATTGCGGATAGAGAGTACTTACATATTTTAATCAGTAAAGAACTGTATTAGTTTAGTCAATCTTATTGGTTCCCAATAGGAGTACCTCAAAGTGATCTTTTTATACTGACTCTATATTATTATTTTTTAATTTAATTGGCGTGAAAATTATTTTCGTTTCGTAAGGAGAGGCGGTGATCCAAGAAAGGTTGGGAACTTCTGGTCTAACCCAATTACTCGCATAATATATTTGTAGTTAAACTATTTTTCATTTGTTGTACCTACTTATATTTTAATAATAATAAAATCTATCTCAAGTAATTAAAGTAAATATCAAGTAAAAGCTCAAATAGATATGTTTAATAGCAAGTTAATAATTATTATTTTGTTTTGCATTTAACACTAGAACTACCGACCGATCAATGTGACCGGTTAGTAGTTCTAGTGTTAAAAGAAGAAAAAAATACTTGTTTTCTAACAATCAAATAATAAAAAACGAAAGTGTTAGAATTCGCACTTCGATTATGTGATTACTAACATACATACATATATTCTCTTGCCAATTTTTATTTTCATATTATAACGTAAGTATAACGGAACGTGTATTCTATGTGAACTTGGTCAGTGGATACATGCCTCATCAATCTGGCATCCGCTTAACATCAAGTCGAGTGTGGTCACTTGACGATCTATAGAGATCAACCCTGTCGTTTTGCACTTGTTCATCTGTTATGCATAGATAATTGGTCGGAATTTACTGAGTGCATCCAAGACGACTAATTCAATTGTATGGAATATTTGCATTAAATGAAATAATAATGACCATAAATCGGCAGTGAGATAGTTAGAAGGAATTGCCTTTACAAACGAAGCATTTTAGATGTTTCGGCCAATGCGACATATATTTTCGAATAATTGCTCGGCATGTTATTATATTTCGCCACTAGTACACAGGCAACTACTACAGAACGATGTTTACAAACAACAGTCACCTCCGCTATGCTGGCTTGTGAAGACAAATATGTGAAATACTTGATTAAATTGATAATAGGATGAAATAGGAGTTGCACAAAAATACATTGAAAAATTCGATGTTTTGTTTTTAAATATGTTCGGGCAGCGGTAAAACTTACTGGCTGGATAGACAGAGGCGTGTGAACTATTAGAAATGATGCGTAACGGCTATTGACCTGCAGAGCATGTGGCTAAATAGGTCATTTACTGCAATGACGTCACCCCTCATTATAGGAAACCATGGGATTAACATGACCTTAATAAACTACACAGCGTTGACAGATTTACTAAAGGTTTTTGATATGTTTGTTTAATATTTATTTTAATTTTGGCAGCTTATTTATTTCAATGCGACATTTCGAAAGGGTTTTTTTTTCACGACGGTGGCTGCAAAAGCTTTCGAAACGTTTGCATTGCATTAAAGTAATGAAATTAAGTACTATTAGTGAGCTAAACAAAATGTCTTCATTGTGTTCGTGTTTTTTAGAAAAATCTCGATATGATTTATTACATGTGTTATAAAAGTATGAAATAAAATTAAATTATAAATAAATATCACCTGATCACCTGTATGGCCAACAGGACAACAGGCAACTCAAACATTTTTTTTTTTTTAATTATTTGCGTCGCAGAGGTAGCTATATTATAATTATAATACGTTGGTAATATATGGTTGATTTATAATAAATTGCAAATATACGTATGTGCCGATAATGATATCACAGTTGACAGTTGGCAGGTGCACATTAATCGAACACGTTTTTAATTTATAGAATAATAAATGTTACAATGAAATTCTTTTTCAATGAGCAGTATAATAAACAAGGCGTATATATTTTTATAAGGAACTAGCATTCGCCCGACATGTGTTACAATACCAATCAATTTAGGTTCGTTATTAAATACAGATAGAAGTAAAACATAAATATTTATTTGATTTGATTTTATTATAAATGTAGGAATGACTCGAAGAAAAATAAAACCGAATGTTTTTTATGATTGTACTAAAAGCGACCCTGGTTCGCAATCGAGTACTTCCGTGTTCGAACCTCCTAAAACCTGGGCTGGTACTAATGTCACTTTATTATTTTTATTTTGGTGTAATGACTGTTTTATTTATTAGTAAGTTAGATTTAATGAAATGAAAATCGTTTATTAGCATAGGCACTAAAGGCGTGCGCTTGCTCATCGTCAGAATCTATAATGGCTTCGGAAAGGCGTATGACGAGAAGAAGGACCACAAGAAACTCGTCAATCGTAGCCTATACATAAAATAATTAACAAAAAAAAACTGAATTTTCATTCAGAAAAAAAAGTAAATAACATTACATAAGTCACATAATTCTCAATAATACATAATTTAGTCAGAGCGATATATTTTAGTAGCGCATTTAGCGTTTTATTTATAAAAAATCACTAGCAAAGATAATAATAATATCAATGCTACCACTCAGCATCAGATAGGCTCTATCGAGTCACATTTTTAAAAATCTTCTTACTAAACATTTTATCTCAAAATAAAATATCTCTTAATTCTACTATTTATTTAATTCACTTATAACTTGTCTTCATAAATATGTATGTATTTAAGTATATATTATTATTTATTATTTTATGTAATGTATGTATTTGTGTAGATTTAGTTATTATTTTCTTTTCATTGCACCGAATATCACGGCTCATACCGGCACTAAGCTCGCCTATGTGAAAAAAAAATTTTGCAATAAAGAATTTATTTTATTTTTTATCTGTAATATCAATAGGTTTATGAAGTTTTATATTCACTATTTGTACGTTTTAAAAATAAATCACCTTAGTGGATAATTGTCTTTGTGTTATTATTAATAAGTTGTATAAGTTTTATGCATTCATATTATACATAATATTGTTTGTTATCAGACCGATAACAAACAAGAAACCTATCAATTTTTTTTTAAATTGTTTTATCATATGTACTATTTTATCTTGACGTGACCCGCATTGCACTTGCGTTATCATTTTCCCTTTGACGTCTCGTTTATTATTATAAACGTAATATTGATAAAGATTTTCAGTACATTGACCGCTGGTGTCCGTGTTAAATTTGAAGTTTTCGAACAAAAACATTAGTGGACGAATTTTTTTTGTGTGTGTTTGTTTATCGGACAGTTGAAAAGTCTATTGAAGTAATAAAAAAAAGAAAGCCTCATTTTAAAATGTCGTGTTTGGATAGTGTTATCGTTACACTTTTTGATTTGATATATCTTATTGAAAATAGCTTCTAGAAATGGCAACACCAAAGTAGACTACCATCGAAATTTTACCGCGTGGCGATAAACCGCGTGCGGTATGCGGCGGGACACTAAAATCTACCGCTTAGTTGCAGACAGGCGAGCAATTTAGTTACCTTTTCTAAAATAATGAGCTAGTATTTTGCGATTTTACTCACAAGTACAATTTGCTTAACAGTCCGATACAATTTGATTAAAAATTACATGCATACAAATTAAAAGGATTCTACGTTTTTTGATTTCGTGTTACTATTACTAATTGCTCCAATCTATAGTTCATTATAATTAAGACGGTGAAAACGTCTACATTACGGACTATTCTACATTTATCCAATGTTACTACATTCGATGATAATATAAAAACGAATAACACAGTTAGCGGTCTAAACTTTCTAAATGATTTATCTCGTAAACTATATTTCATTATGTTGTTAGCGATGAATTTTATTGAGCTGTTTATAAAATTGAAGTTTTTATCTGATAAATTGAAATTGATTTTTCTTTTCAATGTAAAAACTAGTGTATTTGTTTTTTTGTTTTCCAAAGTAATAACAAATATTTATAAACTGAAGTAACAAAGAAGAGAAGAGTTAACATTTTATTAATATATAAATTATTATTATTGGTAAATATTTATTACTTGTAATTATTGAACATCTGGTATGAACCTCGTAGCGTAGTAACAAGTTTGTTCCTAGCATATTTTCTAGTTTATTTTAATTCCATGTTTATATTAATATTACAAATTATAAAAAATGTATATTTTCGTTCGTACACATTAATTTATTATTGGGTCACGGAAATAGACGCGACCCGTGCACTGTGTTGAGTTAACCCGCCAAAAACCACGGTCATTGTCCGACATTTTGGTTGTTGCCAATCAGCAGTTGGACCATTAAAGTCGTCTGCCAATATCTAAAGTGTTATTTATTCAGTGAGTCTGTAAAAGTTTCTACTATTTATACTTCACTTCGTTTCTATATTCGAATATTTTATTTATTGATTTTTAACCCCTCAAATAAGATATCAGGAAACAAAAGATTGTAGTTGAGAATTAGATGTTTTTTTAAAAAACGATCTTATTTTGTGAGACATCGGCAGATAATAGACGAATACAATAAAAACCTAATCAATAAAATAAAAAATCAAAGACGTAGAAGACGATCGTATTACCCTAATAAAATAATGTCCAGAATCAGGAAGATAAATCCAAATTGTGACTTCATAAAATTTGTACGAACTGCTTTTTATGTATAATATATAAGAATTAATAATAATTATTTAGCAAACAATATATAAAAATATAATAATTAAAAATTGTATTGTTTTCATATTTACCTGGGTAGGCAGTGGTTATGGAATGCTAGGACCACATGACTCCACATGACACTTTCGCCTCGACTGATGTACAGTGGGCTTATCACGAATCTTAGTCTGGCTTTCGAACCGAGTTCGCTTCAAGCGATTTGTATGGAAATTTGAGCAGCGCCACCGCGTGCGGATTTGGAATTACAATATTTTAGATACTTTTTGTTAATTTTCGAACGTCTCGATCTTTCGTTCATTTGATAGATTGCTGGTGCTCGTTAGTCGTTAGTAAAAATTCATAATCGCGATTGCTAACGGATCCGTTTTACTTGTGATAGCTCGTGAAAGCCAGACTAAATTTGTGATAAGCCCACTGTTCTTATGTATACATGCCGTTTGTGGATGCTTCTCAGCTGATCCTAGAACATTACTATCGTATAATAAATTTATTTTATTCATTTATTCTCATCCTTGTTATTGCAATTATTAATGTCGTAATATAAAGTTGTAGATATTTGTACAGTTTGAAGATTTTGCAATGTTTTCTTCATAAGTGCCAAGTAAGGAATTGTTTTAGATATTTTACACTTACGATGTGTTCGCTAATTTTATTATTACATATGCATACCTCTGCCTTTCTTTTCGTGCAAATGTTATTTTTGTAAATTAACGCGTTACAGTGACCCCGTGAAAGTTTTCATATAAATTCATTTTCATTTTTTATTTTTACTTTTTTTTTTAAATATAATTAGTAGTAGTTTGATAATATTATACGAAGTTATAGCTTCAAGTTTTATAATACACTTTATTTTTATTTTAATATAACTTTATAAAATAATTTTGTATAATAATTTGCACGCATTTTTTAAAACATTTCTTTGGATAAATTACTTCAAATTTAAAAAAAAGATGCTTAGTTTTTAGTTTATAACTTAGAAGAAATATAATGTTTTTTTTTAAAAGAGACGAGTTTGCAATATACCGTCAAAGACCGTGTCCGAAGCACTTGAAAGTCGAGGAACGCCTGATTAGGAAAGTTTTGTGACTTCCGACTTTATACAGTTTTTAAATTTAGCTATTTACGTTCTCGTATTATTGTAATTTATACCTACGAAAAATTCTAGTACTATATATAATTTAAATAATAATATCTAAATTATCTAATACTGTTAGTTATAGGTTATTTGAAATTATTAAAATGTAATTAACTTTTGCAATATGGTAAACTAATGTCTTACATTTGGCGGCTTGTGTTTTTTTTTCCTATATTTATGATAGGTTTGAGAAAAATACATTAAAATATTTTATTAATCTTTGTTTAAACAAAAATAAACACGTTTCCTTCCTTAATATATAAGGTTAAAAGATTGGTCACGTTGAAGAATAAAACAAAAATTGTTCATAACACCTGGATATTACCGATAACTTCAAGACATGAATTATTTACATGCTGAATCCAGTTTGCTAACCTCTAAGGTCATCGCCCAACGGTCAGAGATTGCCAACAATTTTCTTGTCTAGACTCAGTGCTTACGACCTTAAATGTATTGTGAGGTTTTGCGATTCTTGAAGTCGATATGAGATTTGAAGAAAGTATTGTTTTAAATTCTCTTCTTATCTGCTAAAGTAATAAAATAAGTAAATACAGATACAGGTTTCAGAACAAGTCTTTAAAAATACAATTGTGTTACTAGTGTTGAAAGTATTTGAGTGTACTGAAAGGTCTGCCTTGTTAAATCGATCCATAAATCAAATATTGTAACGGAGTCGACTGTTGCATGTAGGACTTTCTCACTGGTAGCAATTGAGTTCGCACAAATTTTAGTTTCATCCGGGAGAACCTTGTATCAGACTAACGCTCAAATCAGTGGCCTTATCACGAATTTAGTCTGGCTTTCGAATCGAGCTGTCACAAGTAAAACGGACCCGTTAGCAATCGGGATCATGAATTTTTACTAACGACTAACGAGCACCAGCAGTCTATCAAATGAAGGAAAGATCGAGACGTTCGAAAATTAACAAAAAGTATCTAAAATATTGTAGTACCAAGTCCGCACGCGGTGGCGCTGCTCAAATTTCCATACTTGAAGCGAACTCGGTTCGACATCCAGACTAAAATTCGTGATAAGCCCACTGTTATGTTGTATTTAGAATTATTAATATATCAAATTGTACAGTCTCTTCAAGATTTTGTCTTTTTTTTTTAATGTAACGGACAGTCCAAGGCCGCGGTTTCAAGAAAGCTCTTTGTGTTTCGTTCTATTGTAAGGTTTTGCGCATTATGTGGACATAAAAGGCAAACGTTTTATTTTAATTCAATAATAGCGTTCCAAGTTATTTTTGCGAAGTAAATAATAATTACGTTCTCTAATTAGTTTTCTATATAATTATATGAAGAGCAAATTTTGTATTAAAGTACATTGAGAAATTTTATTTGAAATTGATGTATTTTCATATTTGAAATGTATTCCAATGCGCTTTTCTATTGGTCAAAAAATAATTGCGGGTTACAACCACTATCATTTCATACTAAGTCTTATTTTTATACTTTATTGCTTTTTGTTGGAATATTTTAGTACATTTATTGATCACATTAATCTAATTAATAATTGTAAAACATAAAGAGTAAATTTATATCGTCTAGCGCCAGACATAAATTAGCAGGTTATCGGTAATTAATTTAATTATTTGTTGTTTATCTAAATTGCGTATTTTAATTTGTTAACATTGTTCACGTTTAGGTTGTTCGGGGTTATCTACTGTTTACACATTAAATTTATCTTTTGTTTAATTTCGTCGGCTGGACAAAATATCTATTGTATAATTTTTATTCTTTTGCGTTGAAAATAATGATTTAACAGATGAAGTAATAACAAAAATTATTTATCTAATTTCACGAAGTAAAAATAAGAAATCGCGTGTTGTTTGGTTTTTAGTATTCTATTCGCGTAATGCTAAGGGAAATGGAATAATTTGCGCTCCATAGTTCAGTGTATTGTAGTGTAAAGGACATAATTATTCTCAACAAAGAGTTTCTTTCAGTGGAAGCACTAGACTAGACAATGGAGATCTTAAATTGACAGACAGGATTCAACAATATGGAAGACGGTTTAAGTAATGTATGATTCAGAAATTAAGAATTTTTTTATTAAGAATTTATTCCTATTATATCTCTCACTTTGACAGTTGAAAGCAATACTTTGGTTAAGTAATGTTTATTATTGTTAGTTGTACTTTAATTATAATAATATCTAATATACATACAATGCCCTGTTCAAATTAGAATACCCTGAATTATGGGTACACCAGGGCAAGGATAACCGATGAGAACTTCTTTTAAATATTAATGTGATTTATAATATAATAATAAATATACACGAATAATACATATGCAACAATGTAATACTCCACGAAAAATGGTTCATATATATTTTTTATTTTAAAATATGCAATACTTACCATTTTTAACTCGATAAGGATAGACATACGTCTTTCACGGCGCTTACAGTTTTATGTCTGTATCTTTTTTGCGTATTGTTGAGTTGTCTGTTAAGATCTATTGTCTGCGATATGTTGTCGCTTAGTGCGGAATTATTATAAATTATAATCTTTAGAAAGTAGTTTACAGTGGCATGCTCGCACAACTATTGTTATGCGAAATTGCAGCAACAAACGTTTTGGGCTTGAACTCTTTTTTTTTTCATATCAAATTCCTTGATTGTTACATTGTTTTTTAAACAAATGATATTTTGAAAAAAAAAAAACTATTTACTAAAGAGTTTAGCCATAGCAGTTGTCATAATAAAGTTTAAACTTGAACCAGATTGTTTACTATTGTTATAGTACGAATGGAATTTGAACTGTGAATTGGTATGTTTTTGTTAAAGAACATAAAATAAAAAATTACGTAGCTTATGCGCATTGTATTCTATCTTAAACTTCATCGAAAAAATTACAAAACTTTGACGTACAAAATAAAATCGACGTATTTAAGTATTGTACATAAATCAGTTTGAAATATTTTTATTTTATTTATACTTACTTATTTATTTTATTTTAAAAATAAAGTTAAACTAACTTTTATTTTCTAAACATTAGTTTGTTCATTATTTAATATATTTCTTTGTTAAGTGCAATTATCACATCACCTTTATTACATTTATAGGGTTGTAGTTTGTGATATAACATCAGGTTAATGTCGGTGAGCTGCGTTGATCGATATGCACCCGTTGGTTGAGATGTCGGTCAGTGCAGGTCGAGAATAGAATAATATATGGGCCCGGCCCACTTTAAATGTGTATAAATAATCGTTATTACTTAATATACCGGGCAGCATTGAATGATGTTATGTTTCTCAGATCCCGAATACGCTCAAACATAGATTCACTGAGTAGAGTCCAAAACTCCAAATGTCACTCAGCCATACGAAACAGAATAGACCAAACACACACTTGAAAAATTGTTGATTTAATTTTTGTCCAATAATAATCCATTGCAACTGTCTACTGTCACCTAGCTGTCATTACATTTTGTTACTCTCAAATAAGAAATCATTTCAATCGTTACAACAATATGCAACACAGTAATATTTTATTTTGATTACTGTCTAATCTAATGGATCACAAATTGGAATAAAATGCATTTAAGTAATGATCAAGTGATCATAGATCAAAGGGTTATTTTTAAATACGGGCCTTAATAATCTACATTAAAGAGCACCAGCATCCTTTAAAAAAATATTTTTGCAATAGTAGTCCGTTCAACATGTGACCGCCACTTGGCCTAGGGTGCGGTTTATGAGCTAAGGCAGTTAGTTGAGAAATTTCTAATCGCCTTCATTATGCTTTGTTATTTCAAATTGCATGCGTTTATAAATTAAGAATGCAAATTAAAATATTTAATTATTGTTTCAGGTAAATAAAGATTATTAAAATGAATATTTTGGGTAAAGTATAAGAAGTTTTAATTTGTTAATATCGGCAAGATGTCTACTGGAGTAGTCTACCCGGAGACCCGTTTATGCGAGCAGTGAAGGAGTTAGCCAGAACTCGGATGTGAAATGACTGTAATTATAGATTTTAGTGATGTGTCGTTTATGAAATATCGATTAAAATTATTTGTATTTATTTTATTCTTAAATGACATTTGTTGATATTATTAGTTCAAAATAATGACGTATATTTTTATATTAATAATATAAATTTAATTCATATCTAACATAAATATTTGTTTTTTAAAAAAAAACAATTCTATAGAGATATAAAATAAATGTGATTATGACTATATCATGACTTAATTTAAAATAGTGATCAATATAATGCTAATTATTGGCCCAAGCACGGGATGGTCACATAATTTTCTAGTGTAGCACCCATAGCATAGATGTTCGCGTATAAAAGGTAACTCATATTTGATTTTAATGTCTATAGCAGCACTAGTCTTAAACATAATTAATAAGGAAAACTGCTATTAAAAAAACATAAATATTCAATATATATCTAAATAATTGTCATTGTATTGTAAATTGAGGATAATTAACAAAAATCTTATTAATGTCGAAATATCTACCTGTGAATATTGATGAAGATTTACTGGTTATTTATGAAGACGTCACTTCGTTTATTAATGTCATCGACCGATTAGCCGATCAGATAGTGTTAATGACCGTGGTTACTGCGTCGAGATGGTCGTCTTTGTTCGTGTTTTGTCTTTTGATAATTTACACTTAGATTGAAGTTTCTAATAAATATTGATACATAGATATGCTTTTATAATATTTTAGCTTGGGCAGCTAGAGTGATACTGTTGCTGTAAATTGATACTCGCTTCACGACATATCAAAAGTTATATCATTGTATTATATAGTAAATATTATCGATAATAATTTTAATCGATAACAGTACCTCACTAACAAATGTATCTATTTCTGGTTACCTCCACTGGCAGCGTGTTTGCTTAAAAATAGTATCGACTAATATCACATGCGCTCCGTATTCGTTTACCAGTTATACAGTGTTACGGACGTACACTAGATATTATTTTAATGAAGGCATACGCGTTTTAAACGCTCGATATTACAGAAAAGTGGTCACTTAACACCTCGGTTTAAACATCGGGTTTTTGGTATAACTAGGTGGAAGGAGCAGTATTTTTTATTTTTTAAATATCTTTACCAAATTCTTCTATCGTAGGTATAGAACACGGGTGTCAATCAATCTTCCCGTTGCTAAAAATTAGAAATAAATGACCGGACACCAATGCGTTTTTGCTATAATTGAAAACGTTTTATTGTAGTTCTGAGGCATCAAATTTTTGCTCAACCACTATATATTTTAACTCCGTGTATTAAAATTTTAAATACTGTCTGTCCATTGATTGTTAACAGGCGTAATTTTCGATAACAGCTATGCAATTATTGAACCGTTTTATCACATGAAAACTCTATTAAAGTTTCGTTTACTTTACAATAGTTTGAGATCGAAATAACTCTTCAATTAGTTACAAACTTCTAGTTCGATCTATCTAGGTCTTTTTAAAAGGCTAATATTGATTTCGCCTTTTCGCTTCAACAATTTTAAGTGGTCTTTTTATTTTCTTTTTTTTATTTTGTCAAGGAAATTTCATTGTAAGAGGCGAATTCTATTATCTACATTGACGTGCAAAAAGATCGGGCCACCTACCTAATTTTGTGTTCTTCGTGTAGTTCGAAATGCTGACGTTTTGCTTTTCGAGAACAGATGGGAGATAGTAGTAGATAAGTAGAGAAATCAATGATGTAACAACAGGCAGGGTGCAGGTCGAAAAAAATATCAAATAAATTACCATTGCACTTGTTTTTTGGCTGCCGTCGTTGCTCATTGGCTACTGATTCACAATCCGAATTTCTATTGGAGCTGTGCGGTAAAGCTGTAAACATTATTAATTTTAAATGAGTTGTAGTAGGAAGAAGGAATGAAATTAAAAATACATATGCAACGTTGTCTATACTAGATATAATAACACGTGTCTTCGTGTTTAATGGGGGTTGGCATAAAGTCATATAAGCTGCCCGATGATATTAGTAGCCTCCCTCTTTGCCAGTTCAAGAAAATCATAAAAAGCAAACTTATTCAAAAATCATATTACACGTTAGATGAATATCTTACTGATAAAAAAGCTTGGACATACATTTTATATTTACCCTTAGGTATATAATATACTTATAGGATGACATTAATATATAAATAGGATGACAATGCCCTTCTACAGCAGCTATTCTTCTACATCATAGTAGATTTATTATATATTATTATGACATTAGTATGTAAGTGGACAATGCCAGTAGTATACAGCAGCTAAATCAAATTGATAATTATTAAATTAATAAATTTATTTCATTTATATTTGTATATGTATTGACGAGTAAAAGCGCTCTATTGGAGCCCATTTATTAAAAGTAAAAATAAATAAATAAATAAATCTTATATAGTACAATGAAATGCCTCATCAAATGTGCATTATGCTAGTGGTAATGCATCACACGCATAGAAATTCTAAATGTATATTTACACTTTTTGTGTCGAGTTACGAATGTTAAGATTTAAGAGATTGTTTTTTTGTTTCAGCGTTTTGGAAAACTCGATTTGTTTGCGTGACTCGATATTTCTGCACGCTAGTGTATATTACCAATTTTTTATTTAATTATTTCCATGTGATAGAGATCACGTTATGTACATATAATATTGAGTGCCTATTGCCACTAGCCTCGTCATTGCATTTTTTTTTACAATAATAATTTATTCTTCTATATCTGTGGTTAAATTACAATCTACCTTGACCCGGTTTAGGATTAAAATATCGGATGCATCAATTGTATATGATGTTTGTCTGTCTATGAATGAATGTCTGTCAAGACGCGTGTGTTTGTGAATGGATATATTCCGCAAGATACTTTTAATTGGTTTATTTAAAAAAATCAATTTCTCAATAATCATGTTTTATTACGATGAACGTGCTAACTCACACTAATAAAATAGTTAAAGTGTTGATTACAGCTTTATTGGCATTCGAAGCGCCACCACATCGTTGAACGCGTCTATTTAAAGTCCGTTAATTGAAAGTAGATTTAAAATTAGAAGAGAAATAAGGTTTAGGATATGTATAATATTCCTATTAACATACCCGGAACTAATATTTTGGCAATATTAGTTTTTTTTTGTTTTTGTTGAAATACCTTCAAAATATAATTCTGTTTCTCATAAAAAAAATTTAACGTTTTCTTAATCGTTTCAATTCAACAACTAAGAATCTACACATCTTAACAAACTATGCACAATTACAACATAAATAGCTCTCCTGCAAAATTGAGATGTAGATTTTACCGTATTAATTAGATCCAATGATAAAATCGTCAACAGATTTTTAATATAATGTCATGCAACTGACGCAAATGAAATGAAAGTTTTAAGTTTTTGATAGAATTTCACTAATTGCGCTGTTTAATTGCCATGTACAAGGTTTTCTTGGATTTACACCTTGACTTTTATAAGTGTGTTTAATTTAATTAATATAATAAAGTCTTGTGCAAATATCAGTTACGAGCCGATGAAAATTATGTTTCCTTTAATTAATTAGTTTTGTTTGTTACTTTCGTTTTTATTGTCGTAAAATATTGATTTAAATGTCAGGGTTTAATAAATAACATTCATACACGCATCAGAATGGACATTTGATTAAGCTCCATACCCTTCTATTTTTTACTATAATATAGATGGGAACAGTAGACCTAAACTATCTACTGTTACAATATACATAGTAACAGTTTATTTAACGATTTAATATCCCCTCGTCTTTAAAAATGTTACAGTCTTTTTGTTTACGATCGACGAAAGTATTTTGACTCGAATTAAACCTCTCATCTGTTACAGGAGTCTTTTTTTCTGTTTACATGCCAACGACCTTTCCTTCTTGGTCGCAGCATGGGATATATAATCTCTCTCCCTGTCTCGCGCACGGATTTGGCGTAAGTCTCTCTCTTTTCCTGAATTTTTGTGACGTAACAACTCCACTTGAATCGATTCGTCTCGCCTCCTCTCCACGCTGTTGCATTAAAACCTGTTCCCTATCTCTTTCCATCTTGCATTTTTAAATCCGTTGATCCCAGACTTAATGATATTACTCTTTTTTTCTTTAGACATTTGGCCTTTTTTTCTAGGATTAACCGACTACTTTGTGTTGGCTTTTAAGCTCTGGAAAAAGCTCTGCAACCCGCTATTTGAAGTCTCATATACAGTACAGACTAGTAGTATGAATTTCATGATATGTTTAATATGTAACTATACTGTCCGCGTTTTTGTGGATAAATTTTAATTTCTCTCTTTGCCAATAGGTTCGCATTGTTAGTAGGTCAAATATTATTTTATATTTAATTACGTCCTTCGATAAGGTTCGGTCATATATAGATACAAAAAAACAGCTGCATGAAAAAAACATATATCTAAGAAATCAAATAAAAATCTCACAAACTAAACGAGATATCCATATAAATTCTTAATTTTTATCATGTTTCGATATTTT
>JAPWLS010001340.1:0-42319 GCA_028551675.1 Tineola bisselliella | reverse complement strand
TTTAATAAATTTGTTTATATTATTATTATTATTATAGGGGACGCATCTACAAATACCTGATCATCAGTAAGGCCCATCATTTCAGGAGGCAAAAAGGTGCCATGCTTGCCCAATTCTTCAAACTCATAACATATCCGAGTCACTTTCAGTCTTCCGTTATAAATTGACACAACATCCAAGACGACTTCATCCACTGTTTTGCTTACATCCGTTTCATACAAAAACTGGTTCTCATCACCACGTTTCACCACTAACAATACCATTTTATCTGAAAAATAGGTTAACATCAGACGGACTACTACTAATAATAATAAATTCTTTATTGTACCAAAAAAAAAAGTTACAAAAGGCGAACTTAATGCCTTAAGGCATTTTCTGCCAGTTAACCTTTGGGAGATGTGAGCGGTGATGTTAATAATACTGAAAAGTAAAATAATAGAATAAATACAAAATAATACACAAATAATTTTGATTATTAATAAATAATTACACCAATAAATATAATATGACAATATAAATATACCAAATAATTATGTCAGAGGATCTTGTTATTCTGTTTATGTAGGAAGTGCTTATGGAGATTGTTTTTAAAACTGTTTATTACTACTAGGTTTAGAATAAAATAAAATAAAAATATATGGTGTAATGCAGTGCTTCTCAACCTTTATTGTGCCATGCCCCACCCTAGTCTTTCTAAAATTCTTATACCCCCCTTATGTAACCAAACACCCAGTTGATATTTTAGTCTCGTCAAGCGAAATTATACCTAATAATTATTTACCGCAATTATTTAAGAATTTGTTTTTTTCGTTAAATTTGACACCGAAATCTAGCATTGCATTTAAATGGCCCAGAGCGAAAGGATTAAGAGTCTATTTATAGAGCCCCGTCTAATTCCAAGTCTAATTGTAGAGCCCCGTTTGTGGACCCAATAAAGAAATGAATGTTTCTTCCAACATATGTTGAACACAACTGTTACGTTAGCAAACTTAGCTTAATTCTTCTTCTATGTAATTGTTACTTTTATGTGTGGGTTTGTTAACTGTTTGTTGTGTATGTTCAAATAAATAAATATTGACGTAAGTAGTTTCTATTATGAAAAAAACAAAAACAAATATGACTTCAAACAACTTCCAAGTTTTATCGAATTCACACCAGTAATTAATCTATTCGTAATACCAATATATATTTTTAATTCATTACATATTTTTTTAGAATATTATTATTAATAATTACATACCAGTTAATCCCTGCAGCCGCTTCGTAGAATTATCGATGTCACTGTTGTCATGGTAACCGAAAAGGTTTATTCGTTGCCATGGTAACAGATTTTACGTTTGATTTTTCAATATTTCACTTGTAATCCTTACTAATTTTATAAATGTAAATGTAAGTTTGTTTGTTACGTTTTCACGCAACAACTACTCAACCGTTCATTAGTGATGAACAAAGCAAGACCAAGACCAAGACTTGGACAATCGGTCTTGATCTTGCTGATCCAGTCTTGGTCTTGATCCTTTTTTTTTTTTAAACTTTGGTAAAGTTTCTTTGTTTTTCAATGTAACGTTAAAGTCTAGAAAACAAACTGACAATTCGATATGCCAACTATATCGTTCCGAGAAAAGCATATGTTGACGCTGTTGGAAATATGTAATCTCATATAAGCACTGTGAGTAAGAATTTTCGGTTGAGTCTTGCATAATCGGTCTTGGTATTTCTTGTTCTTGTTGATTCTGTCTTGACCAAGACCAATTTTGCTCATCACTACCGATCATCATGAAACTTTGTACACATATTTTTGGAGGTACTAGAAGCAACATAGGATACTTTTTATTAAAAATTTTTTTTTACTGTAGTTTCTCTGATACTTATTTAATGACTTAAATACGAGCGAAGCCGCGGGTAAAAGCTGGTATATTATATATTTAAACACGTACTACGATTTCTAATTAAAGAGAACGTATTTCGAGTAGATTTTAAAGGAAATGCCTCCGCTAGTCTATGTATGGTTGCCTAATGTACCGAAGCAATATTCATTGGCGCAGATAATGCGATCGCCTCTAAAAAGACCACTAATATGCTTAAAAATACAACTCAAGTGGAAACCTATTGCTCAATATTACAATGCCTTTTCAATTATTAATATTAAATAAAATAAATTAAAGAAGTTCGTTTAATTAAATATTTATTTTTAATTAATATTAGACTACAGTTTTAACCCTTCGTCGGGCGCCCCTCAAAAACTCCTCCGATCTGTGTGCTTGTCGGGCTCAATTGAGAAAATTGATGATTAAATTTTCTTCTTTATTAATCTTTTTTATTGGAATGTTCAGAAATAAATTTTATACAACAATTATACAATTTTTTCCCCCTTTAAATAAGACAAAAAGTAAAAGACTAAATTAACAATGTTTAAATTTCTTTTCACTTTAAAAAATAATATTTTTGTTATAAACAATACTTAATGCTAAAAAGTGTAAAAAGTGTAAAGTGTGTGTAAAATATGGACGAACGAAAATATAATTGCTGTGCCTTAAATTTCTTTTCGCCCGAAAAAATAATATTTTTGTTATAAACAATACTTAATGCTAAGGAGTGTAAAAAGTGTAAAGTGTGCGTAAAATATGGACAAACGAAAATATAATTGCTGTGCCTGTGAGATCGGCCGCGCCCGACGGAGGGTTAAAGTGCTTAAAAAAGAAAAACAATTGATAACGAATTAAAACTGCTACAAAAAAAAAACAAAGGAATATTCTATTTAAATAATTTAAACTTATTAATAAACGCATTAAGTCCAGGTATGAATCAATAATACGATAACTAATATACCACATGGTAGATTCTATTTACATATTTAAAATTACATTAATCAAAGAATTCGAATAAAATGAAAAAAAAAACAAAAGAAAATACATCTTCTTTTATTATGTCAAAAACAGAAGAATAAACACTCCTACTTGGACTTCCAATTCTTAATTAGTTCTGAATAATTATTTGTTTTTTTTTATTTGCAGTTACATGAACACTCGGGGCATAGACACAATCATCAGGGCTCGACTGAGGAGCCAAGAATCCAACTTGAAACCCAACAAGACGCTAACATAACTACACATCATGGGAAGGTACATAATCCCAATATATTCATTCCCTTAAGCCAGCCATTCTCAAAGTGTGTTCCGCGAAACTCTAGGGCTAAAATACTGCAAAAAATACCTACCAAAGGGAGATTATAAGGTTACATCTAAATATTCCAACTAAATATTACGTAATATTACATTGCAATATGATTATTCATAAATACATATAAATCAGTTTTTTATAATTATATTAAGGCTTTTTCCTTCGCCAAAAAAGTTTGAGAACCGCTGCATTAACATGACTCCTTCCTATCGCCACTTGTGTGAGCAATGTGATGCAATTTGGGCTCAAATACAGCTTCCAAAATGAAGTACTAACCACGACAAGTACTTTCCATGTAATTGTATCTCACGTTAATAATTTATATTAGGTTCCGCGAAAAACTTTTTAATAAAATTTAATTTTCCACGAAGTTAATTTTCAACCCTCTCTTATTAAAATTTAATTAAATACAAACGGGGAGTAATTATTAATCAAAAATAAATTTGATTATTACGATTATATATTATATATTAAGTAATGAATCTAACATTGAGTATAGATTACAAAATTATTATTATTTTATTTATTTATTTTTAGTCAATGGGCTCCAATAGATTAATAATTATTAATTTGATTTAGCTCCTGTATACTGGCATTGTCCACTTACATACTAAAATCATAATAATATATAATAAATCTACTATGACGTAGAAGAATAGCTGCTGTATAGGGGCATTGTCATCCTATTGTATACCTAAGGGTAAAGATAAAATGACATAGATTATGTCCAAGCTTTTTTATTTTATTAGTCTGGGACCAATTAAGAACTGTCACTTTGACAGTTTGAACTCGGAATTGACGTGAATTTAAATTTCGAACGGCTTTACTAACAACATGTGTAAACTTATGAAAAACATATATATTTTCTCGCAATTTCTTTTTTAACCTCCCGAGTATTTATTATTCCGCCGGCATGCAATGGTATGCAAAATCGGTCACGTACTATTTTTCCTGAAATTCTCTCCTTACATGCCCCGTTACTGAAAAATCCGGTATAAATATTTCGCAAATTGTCTGTACTGATATTTTTATATATTTTTAAAAACAACAGCAAATTTCTTTCTAAAGTCCTGTTAAGATAAGTAGATCTACAAAATCGCAATTTTACGAAGCGATTTAAAGTTGTTATTGTGTAGATTCTTCATTGTTGTATTGAATATCTCAGAAACCATTGGGAAAATGTTAATTTTTTTCATGAGATGAAGAAAATATATTATGAAGCTACTTCAACAAACAAAAAAGAAACGATAATTGCCAAAATGTTAGACCAAACTATGTTAATTGGATGCAGCGATTTATATATTTTATTTCATATCTAGCATTTTTTTCACTACATTTCTTTATAAAGCCTACCTACAAAATTACATTAGAACTAAATATTATAAAAGGACTACTATTATATAAACTATTATAAATGAAATTTTAATTATAGGATAGGACGACATGCTTAAGGTGATAAAGGGATAGATATTACACTTCTAATAAAATTACAAAAATACATAAAAATAAAAAACAAGAACCAAATAGATGTAAGGAAGAGGAGAGAGAAAAATATATAGCAACTATAAATATACAAAATATAACATTTAAACCTTGGTTTCTTGTTGTCAAGTGAGTTTTATTATTATTTTTTCAGGAACGAAACGGGGGTTGGTCGCAATGGAGCGAGTGGTCTTTGTGTTCACGGACCTGCGATGGAGGGGTGTCCAGGCAGCTCAGGACCTGCTCATCTCCTGCTGGATGTCGTGGGGAACCGGTCCGATACAAGATCTGTAATATGCAGGTACTATTCTATATTCTATTCTATTTTTCCTCTATTTGTTCCGAAGTTGATCTAGAACTACCTCGAGTGAGATTTTTGATTATAGAACACTGTGATATAAAAAGTTTTAGTGTCTTCTTCAGTATTGTTTTGTTAAGAACCTATTAAGTCGGATAGTATTATAGGAGTCTAATGATGCAGTCTAGTGTTTTGAGTTTTAATTAACAAATGTTAAAGAAAAAGAATAGGTAAGTTAGGATTTCCAATATGGCACCGGAAACTTGGACCATTGTGTGAAATTATTTTCAAATAAATTTGAATTATTAATACAGGGTGCGGTCGTAAGTTAGATTTCAACGTTCCAATAGAGTTTTCAGTGATTAATAGTCGAAACTTATAAGTTTGTGGAAGTTCGACACAAGATCATGTAACTGGGGCATAACTTTTGTTTATGACACAGTATAACGTTGTACAGTAGACCGGCATGGTCTAGTAATTACAGTAATGCCCCGCTTTAAGCGAGGGATACGTTCCGGAAAAAACTGAATTTCCCGCGACCATAGAGAAGTTGATGACTACATTACGTTTATACGCACTCTTTCGCGTAATGCGGGGCAATTGAATTTCGCGTTATAATGAAACCGCGCGTCCGTACAACATGCCAAAATTTTTTTAAATAATATTGTGCCAAGAGTGATCAAATAAAAATTAAAAATAAATTGAAAACATATTTGGAATCAAAATGTTTTTATTCAATTGACGAGTACTTCAATGATTCGAAATAGTAATTGAAATTAAATAAGAAGATTACTAAAAATAAGAAGATAATATAATATAATTATCTTCTTCTTCTTTATGATGTGAAGATATGAAAACAATTCTGCCATTGTCGAGTATTTGACTAAAAACCCAATAATAGATTACAAAATTTTAATTCACACGTAAATACTCACATCAAAAAACATCCATATATAATTATACTAGCAGTCCGGTACGTGCTTCGCTACGTATAAAGTGAAATATTAAAAAAAAAATTGGAACATCAAATTCATGCATCAAACAGCATGAATGACATAAAAAATTTCAATTACTGTCAACACTGAAAATAGTTTCAATTTGACAGCACAATCCGCCATTATTGAATTCATTTGGTACAAAAAATGTGATAAATGAAGAACCGCTCTACCGATTTTGTACAAACTTCACATAAACCATCTACTAAATAGTCCGAACAAAGCCTAAACATTTGGTTTGGATAGGTGAGCCCGTTCTTGAGTTATAAAATTACAACGAAAAGTGCCATTGATTTTCATATTTTACAAATAAAGCTGGATTTTCTTAATAATATTGATAAAAAATTAAGAAGTTGTAATGCCAACTTAAAGCTTAATTCATTATCTTTCCAATGATACCACTAAACAGTATGTAAAATGCTGAAAATGATGTTTTAAGAGATGAAATGAAAGTTACAAGTAAAATTGCGACTATTGCATTTAAGGAACAAGACATTGGAAATTGTTATTGGATAAAATTAAACAGGAAATTTTCAATCAAATCTTTATTAATATGGACTGTTACCTCCCCTAGCTCTAATTACAGCTCCTAGTCTGTTTTTCATCGACTATGTTAATTTTGAATTGATAATTCCTGTGTAATGGCATTCCACTCCTCTTTGATGGCTGATTGCAGTCCTTGGGGATGTGCAGGAGTTGGACTTCTTGCTCTTACTCGCTTTTTAAGCTCGGCCCAAACATGTTCAATTGGGTTAATATCGGGACTGCGAGCTGGCCAGTCCATCACGTTAATATTGACGTCTTCCATATAATCACGAACTTTCCCAGCGACGTGTGGCCTGGCATTATCGTGCATTTGTATGAATTCTTTCCCCATAAGCCATGAAATCGGTCTGACATGGTGTTCGAGAACTTCCTCCACGTACTGCTGAGCTGTTAATCCTCTCGATCTAGATCCAGCATTGGCCCCAATAATAAAGACAATGTCGGTTTTAGAATCGAGCATTATGCCACCCCAAAACATACACGATCTGCCACCATAAGCGACACGTTCGCTTAAGCAGCATTGTGCAAATCTCTTTAATGGCCTTCTACAGACTCTTGAGCGTCCATCGTGGTCATGTAGAGTCATTCTGCATTCATCAGAAAACATAACTGACCTCCATTAATCGAACGTCCAATTTAAATGTTCTCGGGCAAATTGAAGTCGGGCTTGCCGGTGGGCTGTGGTCAATTTCGGACCATTTGCTGGTCGATTTGTAGTCATTCCAGCTTCAGCCAATCTCCTTCTGACTGTCCACCGACTTTTGCTGACATTGTGTACTTCTTGAAGCTGTTATCCCAGCTCAACCGCGTTCAGCTGTCGATTTCGCAAAGATTTCGTCACAAGAAAGCGGTCATCACGTTCTGATGTTGTACGACAACGACCTGAACCCGGTCGCCGACAATAGCCCACTGTCTCTCGAAACTTCTGGTATACGCGTCGAACTGAATATCGACTTAAATTTAACTGTCGAGCCACTTCACTTTGGTTTTGTCTTGCCTCCAGCAAGGCTATAACTTGAGCAGCTTCTGCGGGTGTAGTGTCCATGTTTTTCCAAATTTTCCGTATGTAATCACAAGATGTGTTATCACATTAAAGTTCAATGCACAAATAATTACGAAATTCCTATAATTAACCCTTTTATACCTGTCTGAAAGGGAGCAAGTAGTGCCTACCTGAAACAAATTAATTCGCGGAATTTTGTTATTTTGACATTTGTGCGTGTAATTTCCAAATAAATTATTGTTTTTTCATGACATTAGTAAGCTAACAATGTGTATTTTTATTTAACATACCTTTGTTTACTAAATACCGAAGAATTTTAATAAATAATTTGAACAAAAGTAATAAACAAGAGGGTGTGCGATTTCATTGCTCCCGAGTGTATATAGATTGCTGTGCCCTGACTGGGTATCACATTGACACTGAATTGTATGACATCTTAATTATTATTTTTGTGACGAAAAAACAATTGAATTAGAATAATCGCAAACGTTTATTCTAATTTTAATAATAAAAAAAATCATTAATCATTTTCAATTATTGGTTTAGTGACTATAGTAATGCATGGACAAATTGCATATACCTCGATAGGCCTTAAAAGACAAGTCACACAAGACGATTAGTTGTGATTTCTACTGTTATATATCAATGGCGTAGCGTAGTATAAATAAATAAATAAATAAAATTCAAAATTCATAGTCATTGTTATTACTTTATTACTTATATTTTAGGAATTAAATATGATTTACAATGTGAACTTAAAATAAAACGTAATATTTCTTTAAAAAAAAACAATTGAAAAACAAATGAAAAACTGACAGCATGCTCGACCGCCAAAATTAGGCTTAGATATCGAATTGTCCGCTTCAATACAAGGATGTCTAAATTTAATACAGTAAAAACATCATTAAAAGTTTATTTTTTGTATTAAAATTACAATGAATTACTTGTTATTAAAAAAAAAACTTCGAAAAAAAAAACTGTCACGTCTCGCAATACATTTCCAACAGACCTCATTAGGAGATGTGAAGAGAGAAAAAAGAGAAGCTACAAAACATACAGCCCAATCAAGTTTAAAAACGCCAGCAGTCAATAAAGTATATATCGATTTCCGATTTCTGCGACGAAAAATTACTTTTACTTTTTTTTATATACTTTTAAATTTTGCAATAGTATTAATGATATTTCATATTATTGTAGGCTGTGTGGTTGCACCGTGGATCTGATCTAATTTTAATTCTTGTGAATTAGGTATTATTGCGAATTATTTTACGGGCTATGATTGACGAGTTTCTTGTGGTCTTCTTCTCGTCATACGCCTTTCAGAATTGTAGAGTCTAACGATGAGCAAGCGTACGCCTTTAGTGTCTATGCTAATAAACTATTTTCATTTCATTTCATTAATAAAAATATTTAACCCTAAATCATTGAACATCTGAGTTTCTTCCACCATTACGCTTCCTTCCATAATTAGTTCTACATATAAATTACAATTAAATATATGAAAACTAATCCATATCGCTAACAAACAACCAAAGCAATAAACTTAACCAACATTCACAAGTAACGTTTAAAGCCAAACTAGAATGTACCTACTAACATTATATTGTATAGACCATGATTGGCGAGTTTCTTGTGATTTATTCTCGTCTTATGTCTTTCCGAAATCTCGTAGATTATGAATGTGTGTATGAACTTAAACGGTCTATACGAAATAAAGTTTTTTGTCTTGTCACAACCTGTCGGCTATTGGTTGATTTCTCCCAAGCAATTCATGCCATAATATGTTGTGAAATTATCGGTTTATCAACAATATACATAAGCGCTATAATCGGAAGCGTGACTTTGAGACAAATAACATTTTCTTATTGTCATTCCGTCTGCGAGTCTCCCGGACGCGTCGGAACTCCTTTTAGCATTTTCCTCGACCACCCATTTTCTGCCATCCCCCACGTTTTCACCCTTCGCAGTTTAGAGTGCAAAGTACGGTATTTTATAGTCGAGCTACATTTACTTGGGACTGTGCATCTTTTTAAAATACCTTTTGCGGTTTATTATACACTATGTTTTTATAATTATAATTCGCGATCTACTACCTTAAGGTTGGTTGCTTGGAAAAGATCACTACTCAGTGATAAGGCCGCCTTTTATTTTTTATTTTTATTTTCTCTTAATGTGTACAATAAAGAGTTATTATTATTATTATATTTTTACAACTTATAAATGCGGTAGTAAACTGCAAAATGTATTTTAAATTGATGGAATTATGTTCGTGAACACAGATAAAGATTTTATGTAAAAAAAAACTGTATGTCTACTGTTACAGCGTATACTGTGACTTCGAATCGCCCTTTAAGTGGCTCGATATCTTAAGCGATTTAAAATCCAATATGGTTTATTTTAGAGTCTATATATAGGGTAACTGGTATGTCCTTTTACATACCTACCTTCTTACTTTGAATTCGTTCTGATGGATTTCTTAATGAGCAAAAGGAAAGGAACTTTAGTCTTTTGCTTCAACTGGACGCTACTGAAATTTCCAAACAAAATTTGTTAGATGTTTAGTGAATTAAAAAGTGGTGTATATTATTTTTCTTACCAAAAACATATATATGTATAATACTAGCTTTTACCCGCGGCTTCGCTCGCATTTAAGTCATTAAATAAGTATCAGAGATCATACTAACTATAGTCAATTGGAAACTACAGTAAAATAAATATATTTTTTAAATAAAAAGTATCCTATGTTACTTCTAGTACCTCCAAAAATATGTGTACAAAATTTCATGATGATCGATTAAGTAGTTGTTGCGTGAAAACGTAACAAACAAACTCACATTCACATTTAGTTCATACACGCTATGAAAATTCGAAAGTGTTGTCGTTTTGTAGACATATTTCTGTAGTAGCAGCTAGCACCGTTTATGGGTCGTATTTTGTAATGAAATGAAAATAGTTTATTAGCATAGGCACTAAAGGCGTGCGCTTGCTCATTGTTAGACTCTACCATGGCTTCTGAAAGACATATGACTAGAAGAAGACCACAAGAAACTCATAAAAAGCTTGTAGTCTAGTATATAACCGCATTCAGTCTGATGTTAAGCTAGAATACGCTTGGAGAGAGAATGCTTCATCCAAGTTGACTCCACTCGTTTTTATAGCTTATCATAGTAAAGTGTCTATTTTAAAATCGTTTATGTATTTATTTAAGCATAGACACTTGCATGGTCTTACAGTCAATTCCAATACACCATGCAAGGAGGAGTCAAATACAAAAGATACACAATAATAATAAAATGTCAAAATTTAAATAAAATAAAAATAACTACTTATCAATGTCAAAAACTTAATAACTAAACAAAAATAACCTTGAAGCAAATTCACATTTTACAATATAGAGTATCGCAGAAGACCAGAGATGCATTACTTGTAACACTTTCATAAATTCAATTGTGCGTTTTGTAGCCATGTCGTGGAGGAACAAATATAACCTTGCTGGAAGAAGACTCGTGGAGAGCTCAGCAGTGCTCAGCTCATGACAATACGCCGTACGGTGGAGAGTTATTTCATTGGAGAGCCCATCGTGATGACACAGAGCCTTGTGCTTTAACTTGTCGAGGGACGCCACAGCATCTGGGGCAGAAGCCAGATCCAGTAAGTATAGTGCTATATATATAAAATAAAATAAAATAGTTTATTAATAGATAATTTTTGTACATAAAATAGCAAGGGCCCCTGTACTAGGCTCGGAAACCTGTTCTACTGGGTACCCCGGTTACTGAACTAGAATGTGTATATATATATATATATTTTTGTAGACGGTATCGTTTGATGAAGAAGATCGTTTAGTGGTCGCAGTGTTGGCCGCCAGAGTGTCTGATGGTACAAGATGCAGACCTGGGAGTTTGGATATGTGCATTGATGGGAGATGTCAGGTAAGCAGAAAAGAGTCTATCTTGGTGTCTATCCTGTCTATCCCAAAAATCATGTACACCCTATTCATATTAGTTGACAGGCAAATCAGCTGATGAGTTCACTCGTTACGTCATACACGAAAGCGAGAAATAGATAGTCAGTTATCTGTTTTTAAATAAATGACCGTTCGCTTTTACTTCAGCAGTATAACGCAATACGGTGACCATACAATGATAAGTTTTTAATACAATTTTAAAGAGCAATAACTTTTTATTTTTTTGTTGAAGTGAAAAAATAATTATTAAATTATTTATTTCTGATACAAAACACTATATAAAATAGCTAGGATTTTTTATTTCTCTGTATAAATATATATATAGAATGCGTTTATGATTATATATTTATTACGATGTGAAATTCAATACGGAATATATAAACAGTTTTCAATATATATAATAATAATAATAAACACTAATTATACCTGTAAAGCAGCACCTTCTAAAATCCCCAAAAGAGTGATTAATTATTTGAACAAAAACGTAATCCTTTCTTCAATAGAATTCTCACCAATCAGCCTATTACATTAAACAGGTTTCGACATCAATTAATTTCAAATTCTTAACCAAAAATAGTTCACTAAGTAATCTTAGAAAATGGATAAAAGCGAGCGATGTACACAAAACATGCCTATTGAAAACGGAATCAAGGGAGGTCCTCCATTTATAATCGACGAATGAACCGCTAAGGCATAGAATAAGAGAAATTGTACGGTTGCAGTTCCTATTTACATTTGTATTTTGACCTTTATTATTTGACCTTTGAATATACTTCCTTATGTAGTTGAACTATCGATATAGTACTAATTATATAGACATTGTAACACTATTCTTCACTCACACATTTGCAAGTAAAATTCTAAAACTATTAAAATGTTCCGATGTTAGTATATTAAATATAATACTTTATTTTCTTTATATATTTTTACTTGTCAATAATAAAACAACTAGTTTTTAGGCCGTTGTATATAAACCCCAAACACAATCCTATTAAAAAAGCAAAATATTAGAAAGTCCTTTTAACGGGTCAAAAATTATACGTAAAAGTGATACTTGAAATTCTACAAGAGGCGGGCGTTCTATTCACAAAGACTGTGCAAATAAATCGAGTGCTTTCCAAATACGCTAGACTGCCCATGAATTATCAAATACTGAAATCAAGCTCTGAAATTTTCACCTTTGTATTGCTTTTCATGTTCAGCTACAACTTATTTGGTAATTATTTTAATTGCTAAAGGTTTAAGCTTTTGAACTTTCATGTATGAATTACACACAATATCATAACCTAACACTAAGAACAACAAAAAGCACTACTAAACTAAATTATTAGAATTAAATTTACATATAAACATGAATAAAAGGAAAAAAAATGGGTATTCTGAGAAATACACAGCGATTTTCAAATGGATACAGTTTTTGTAGGTATATAAGCGATAGAAAGAGAAACGACCGCGGTGTCGTGAACGACAAAGGAGATATGTGCATCCCTTTCACACGTGCCTCAACTTCGACACGATAAGAATATAGTTATCCCTTTCTAATGCTAGTTTCTTCCAGTCCAAAGTCCAATCTGTACCCATTTGAAGAAAAAAATATAAGTCTCTGATAAGTATTAACTCAGTTAGAACCTACACGCTGCTCGGAAAGCAAAGAAATCTGCCGCCGAAGTGAGGCGGACTTCGCGAGCATGGATTAATGATATTCGATGATTCGGCGAAAACTTTTTGATTCACACTTTCGAGGAAATTCTGTGTAGCACCTGATGTTTTATTTGGAACTCCGAGATTTCGGTCTTTACTTAGACACCTATTTATTTTGATTGGCTATTCGCTGCTATATTATTTATTATATATGCACGGACTGTGTGTGGTAATATTTATCTGCTCAAAGACCATGCATATTATAACTAGCTGTTTCCCCCGACTTTGTTCGCGTAGTAATAAAGATATAAAGTGCTATGAAGTTTAATGATGTTTCATATTTCAACGACGCCTGCCTTCTATGGCAATTTTGGCAACCTTATTTTTTCCTATAATTTATATAGCCTATATTGACCAGTGATAATGTAGCATTCAAATGGTGAAAGAATTTTTAAAATCGGTCCAGTAGTTTTTGAGCCAATACGTTACAAACATACACACATACAAATCTTTCCTCTTTGTAATATTAGTATAGATATATATTATAGTATTGTATAGTATAGTATAATAAAGTATTATGACGTAGTATCTGTATAAATTTGAATCACAGTTTAGTCCTATTAAATATAACCCACAAGTTTATTTCCATTCCTTTTCGAGCATTTATATCTGATGTTACCACAGTCGCTTCCACTATGCCGACTTGAGGAGACGAATGTGCTCCGTCCAAATTAATAATGTCTTTATTATTCCGTTATAATAAAACAAAGTCTTCGGACAATTTGATGTCTAAGCCTAATTTTGGCGGTCAAACGTGTTGTCAGTTTTTCATTTGTTTTTTTTTTAAAGAAATATTACTTTTTATTTTGAGCCCACATTGTAATTCATATCTAATTCAATAAATATAAGTAATACAGTAATAATAAGTTTATAATTTACTAGCTGTTGCCCGCAACTACGTCTGCATAATAATGAATGAAATAAATCTAATAAGATTTATACAAATTTTCATCCACTATTTTATCCCCTTGGGGGTAGAATTGATCAAAATCCTTTCTTAGCGGATGTCTACGTCATAACATCTATCTGCATGCCAAATTTCAGCCCGATCCGTCCAGTGGTTTGAGCTGTGCATTGATAGATCACTAAGTCAGTCAGCCACCTTTGAGTTATATATATTTTGATTAAGACAAGCACACAAGTCATATCGTACTCGTATTTCTAGGGCAAGTCGTAGAGTAACCCGTCGTCGATTGTTTAAGAAAATACACGAGGGTTTCTGATTGAATTTGCTCTGCTATTCAAATGCGATTGACCCTTCACGGGTAACCTATGTAAATAAACCGTTACAATTAGGTTTGACAAAATATGATAAATCTTTTATTTCTTTATATTATATTCGTGTTTGATTATCGACGGGTATCGCACGTGACCAGATAACTGACTAGGGTCTGTTTATCATAAGTAGATAAATAAATACATTTACAGTGTAATCTCCATTTAACGGCAATAAAATTTGAAATGAAATGAAAATAGTTTATTAGCATAGGCACTAAAGGCGTGCGCTTGCTCATCGTCAGCAGAGGCGGCTCGTCCTAAAGAGCGCTGGTGCAGTGCACTCCCACGAAAATTACAGAAGTAATCTATATTTCTTCATAATACATACTATCCTTACATTACATTTATTCTATTCTACTATGCCTATACAATAGTATATTATATTACCTATATCTACGCCGCTGTAATATAAGTTCTGTAATTTTCGTGGCTCTGATTGTCAGACTCTACAATGGCTTCGGAAAGGCGTATGGCGAGAAGAAGACCACAAGAAACTCGTCAATGATAGCCTATGCATAAAATAATTAACAAAAAAATCTGAATTTTCATTCAGAAATAAAAAAATAACAATTCATAAATCACATAATTCGCAAGAATTAAAATTAGATCAGATCCACGGTACAACCGCACAGGTATCAGCCCACAATAATATGAAAAATGACTTTGAAATCACTTTTGTTGGTTTACTTTGTTATTGAAACTCTATGTAGCATCACACCCAGTCTAAATAACGACAGCAATATGCCATAATAATTAAGATTTTGTTTGACATAACTTCACCAATATATACATTTAATTGGCTAATATATTCCCATGTTATTTCAGTAAATAATGTTAAACTGAATTACGGTCTGCATTTTATGAATACGGTTCATTGGAGCGGCAATTGCGAGCCATTAATTTTAAACTTTAAATAAAATGTATAATAATACCGCAATGAAGTCACGAAAAGTGCGTCAGATAAATTCATTTATATTATATAACACAGTACTACCCCGTTTTACGCGACCCCGTTATGCGCGGTTTCACTATAACGCGAAATTCAAATTTATTATTAAATTACGCGAAAGAGTGCGTATAAACATAATGTAGTCATCAACTTCTCTATGGTCGCGGGAATTTCAGTTAACGCGATTTTTTCCGTAACGTATCCCTCGCGTAAAGCGGGGCATTACTGTATTTAATAACTACAAAATCTTATAAAAAATAGTCGCATTTTTAATCTAATAGAGACTGACTGAGACAGTCTTTATGACGTGGCACAAACAGCACTTCAGTCTCGTCATGATATTTGTAAAATTCTTGTAAACCAAGATTTAGTTTATTCATGAAATTATATATTCGCGATGATCATTATAAAATACGATTTTCGTGCAAATTGGCAAACAGTCAAAATAAAACAAGAATAATAATATTTCAAAATACTTATTCATGATTCATAGCGCACTGCATTGCTATGGATACTGAAAATATTATGAATTTTTTTATTAATCGAAATACTATAAGGAATTGATACGACCGTAATGACGACTTTGAATTTTAATTGAACGTAAAATCGGTTGTCTGTAAAGTCGGTTTACTGGCGATAATTGAACGTGACAACGTCTTAAGAAAATACTGATCATTTTTCAAAAGAAAATTTTAATTTCATTTGTTTAATAGATTTGTATGTATATAGAGAAGGAGGTAATTGGAAATCACAATGAGATTGATCAAGTTAGATTTATTTATACGCATAACGCCTCAGAGCGAGGTAACGCCGCATGAGTCATGTTTTTTCGTGCGTGCAGCCGGCTCAATCGACTTATAAGACGTTGTCACGTCAAAAATATTCTACCGGTGTTTTTTTTATAAATGCTATTTTTTGAAAAATCATATATCGAATGCCCTGACCCCATACTAGGATACCCTGTTTTATGAGCATCAGGACAAGGTCTAGAACAACACAAGCATATAACACTCAAACCCAGAACAAATATCTATTTTTTGTTTCAATCAGCTATCGAACCTAGCTACGGAGTAACAGATCGTCAACTATTTAGTTTTATTATAAATAGTTCTTTGATAAATAGTTCTTTGATAAATATTTCTTTTTTTATAATTTTAATACAATACCTATAAGAAAAGATAAAAGATAGAAGTAGAAAATCTTTTTCTATTCTAAAAAGCATTGAGGTCGTGTCACAATAGGAAAATACTTTTAAAACGTACTTCTTCATCATAGGAAATATAAAATGAAGAAAAACTGGTATATTCTTGTCCAGTTTATTTATTTATTTATTAAGCCTACCGACGAACTTACATTAGTATTAGATTTGACACAAATAACCGCTATTATAATAAACTAAATTAAATTTTGTTTATGGTATAGGACAGGAGTCGGCAGACCGCGGCTCTTGCCATAGGATTATCTGGCTCTTCTTACAATACAATAGTATATAATAAAGTTCATGTTGCAGCTCTCTGAAGGCATGGAAAAATCTACAAACTTAATATTCGGCTCATCTGGTTGATAAGTCTGCCGACCCCTGGTATAGGATAACCCACACACGACTTAAAATAGTATAGAACAGCCATTCTCAAAGTGTGTTCCGCGGAACCCCAGGGCTAAAATACTGCAAAAAATACCTACCAAAAGGAGATTATAAGGTTACATCTAAATATTCCAACTAAATATTACATTGCAATATGATTATTCATAAATACATATAAATCAGTTTTTTATAATTATATTAAGGCTTTTTCTTTCGCCAAAAAAGTTTGAGAACCTATGGCATATATAATGGTTAATGTTAAAATTAATTAAAACTAGCTACCAATATTATTTAAATTAGTCAAGTAATAATTCAGAAATAATCTTAGAAATCAAAGATGTATAAATAAAATTTTAAAAAAATACATTTCCAATATAATTCAAATACGTAATCGAAACATGTTCGAATTAAATTCAAGAATAACCTTTTGTTGAACATAAATAAAAGAGTTTTGAGACGCCATTCTATCCCGTAACACAATACAAATAAGAATGTTATTTCCATGTGAAAAAATGTCGCCAGAGTTTTAAAATTAAAACTATGTGGCTCGGAATTAAAAAGGTCTTTTTTACATGATACAGTGGACAAGAAAACATTATATGCATTCATAACTGAAAAATAACTCTTATTTTACAAGCAATTTTATATTATAGAAGAATCTCTTTTAGTATTTAGAATTCTTTTAGTTATGAATAAATAATATATAATATATAACCGACCGAGAATCAAATACCGAACCACTTCTAACTCTTTTAAAGCCTTCCATCAATTATAAGCATTCATTCATTTCGTTCTATTTTATTCTAACTGTACACAGATACGTCCCCTGACCTTAATTACTGGAACCTAAAGTTTAACATCAAAACGTAAAAAAAAAGGCAATAAAGACCCCACTTTATGTTTAACAAAAAAAAAAAGGTGAGAACGTCTCAGAAAACTTTTCCGGTACAAAGCCCGAATCGAACTTGACCAAACGACTTTTCTTTCCACATAAAAACTTCAAAATTACTTATTGGGGACCAATATAATAACCCTTAAAGACAGTTTTGAGGTCTGTTATAGATCCGATGTAGAATCAAAGAAAATTACCTTTTATCTGTATACCAGTCAGTCTGTCTGGATGTAAGTCATATAATAAGCTGCCCGATGATATTAGTAGCCTCCCTCTTTATCAGTTCAAGAAAATCATAAAAAGCAAACTTATTCAAAAATCATATTACACGTTAGATGAATATCTTACTGATAAAAAAGCTTCGACATAATCTATATCATTTTATGTTTACCCTTAGGTATACAATAGGATGACAATGCCCCTATACAGCAGCTATTCTTCTACATAATAGTAGATTTATTATATATTATGACATTAGTATGTAAGTGGACAATACCAGCATACAGCAGCTAAATCAAATTAATTTATATTTGTATTGACGAGTAAAAGCGCTCTATTGGAGCCCATTTACTAAAAGTAAATAAATTAAAAATTACCCTACGTTCATTCAGTTCAAGGAACATTGAGTTGTGGATAAGCATAAAACTGATGAAATAAACAGAATAAGTTATAGGTAGAATAGAATAGGTGGTATGGTAGTCAGTACCACCACTTCAGAGTTTCCCACCAATGAAGTAACCTCTCTTAAAATACTTTATACGGTTTCCTATTGCTTTTATTTTTAATCGACGCTTGGTTAGTTCTCGATCTAAGGTCCGTACTCAAAAATAACGTTTGAGCGTTACTTGAATACATTTTATTCCATTTTATGCAGTGAAAATTATTTACTAATAAATAATAAATCTTTAAACACGACAACCATTAGACAGTAATCAAAATAAAATAGTAATATGTTGCATATACTTATATATCAAATATTCAGTTTAAACATTAATTCTATTATTTATATATTAATAAGTAACGATTGAAACGATTTCTTATAAATGCGTGTAACAGAACGTAATGACAGCTAAGTGACAGTAGACAGTTGCAATGGATTATTGTCATTGGTCAACAATTTTTCAAGCATGTGATTGGTCTATTTTGTTTCGTGCCACTGAGTGATATTTGAAGTTTTGAACTCTACTCATTGAAGTGGCCTAAGAGTTTTTGATTGCCACAGTCGTCATAATGTTACCTGAAAACTTATTAACATTTCATTATTAACATGAGAAATGAAACAAATCAAGAATGCTAAGTGAATTATATTTATTCTTCAAATATAACTGAAAAGGAATAGCTCTCGCCTGAAACTTTCAAATCATCCTTGTTATATCTTTAAGGATGTATTTTACATAATTTCATATAATATTTAGTGGGCCAAGTTTCTTCGGAAGCACTTTGGCATAATCATGAGTGTCTCGGGGAGTTCAGGGGAACTCGGGGGTAACTAAGTTTGTGGCCGGGTTCATATTGGAATACAAATCATATCTTAAAAGCGTTCAGAATCTTTTAAATTTGTTTGAGAGCCTTGTTTTTTGTGATTTGAGTTTTTAAATGCATATATTTATATATACAGGGTAGGCACGGGAAAATTTGCGAGTAAGGTTCTGTACATTCACATTTTATTTATTATATATTTATTTAATTACACTTGAAATGTGGGAGGTTCCCGCGCCCCACCCTATATCACGGCATCGAATTTGACAAATGTTAAAATGTTCTACATTCATAGTCATCAAACAGAAATAAAACGCTGACATAGTAAAATGTTTTCTGAAATATCGCCGTATAAATTCTAGCAAATCAGCGACCAATATAGAATGATGGAATCGGGTCGTCTCGTGTTACGTCATATCGGGTTTGGGACTAGCCATGAAATATTCAACGCATCTGTTTTAGTGTAGGTATGCTTTTGAGTTCTGAAACAACGTTGCCTTTTAGCTATTTATATAGAATCAAACATGGTATATGGTAAATTTGCATAGCGTCATCTGTGAGTGAGTAGTGGAATTATTTAAAAAGTGCATATATATTTTTTTATTTATCTATTCGATTACTTATCTTCAAATTAATTATTGTATCTAAGTTTTATAATTAATACACAATATTAAAGAAAAATAATATGTGTAGAGTAAACAATATATAGTAATGCCCCGCTTTACGCGAGGGATACGTTCCGGAAAAAATCGCGTTAACTGAAATTCCCGCGACCATAGAGAAGTTGATTGACTACATTATGTTTATACGCACTCTTTCGCGTAATGCGGGGCAATTGAGCGCGAAATTTGAATAGTGAAACCGCGTATCACGGGGTCGCGTAAAGCGGCGTATTACTGTAGTTCAAAAATTACATAACTAATTGAAATTTTATTAGAAGTGTAGTATCTATCCCTTTATCACCTTGAGCATGCCGTCCTATCCTATAATTAAAATTTCATTTAGTTTATATAATAGTAGTCCTTTTTATAATATGTAGTTCTAATGTAATTTTGTAGGTAGGCCAAATAAATAAGTAACGCCTGATAATTTAAATAAACAATAATAATTATGGCATTTTTTGCTTAAGTAATAATTCAGGCGTTATAAATTTATTATACGAAGCCAAATGAAACTACACTTTAGCTTAGGCTAATATGGAGTGTACCAGATATACCAGACTGCTTTATTTTAAACTAAAATAAGCTTTAAAAGGAACTCTATATTCAGAAGTGTACCTAAAAGGTTTAGTGGAACGAATTCGATATTTTCACCCCATTTCAGTGCATTTGATATCTACCACTATGTTGTCAATGGGGGTTTGAATAAAAATGTTTTGACGTTTATTCTTTCAGTGAATTCATTTCTAGTTAGATTTTAGTGTAGTGCTTATATTTCTATGAATAATACTAACAAATATTAAACACATACATAAAATACATTCATCTCACGTTAAGGTCAAAAGTTACTTTCGATCTGAAGTCGAATCTGAAACGCTAATGATTACTCCATAAAAAAATATTCGTTTAAACCTACATGACCAATGGAGTTAAACTTAACTATGTACGTTTTTTTAATAAAGGGTATTATTATTATTAAGTAAAATAATAATAAAAAAACATCGTCGTTTTTTTAATAGTTCGGTAATGCATTCACGAAAAAAATATACTATATATAAAGGCGAAATGTCACTCACTCATCTTCAAAAGGTACGCTTGAGGTACAAAGATGAAACTTGGCAGGGAGGTAGTTTATAGTTAGTAGACGTTCGCTAAGAATGGATTTTACGTGATTAGTTATGGCTACCCGAACAGGCAGTCATGTGAGGGCAAATATGAAACATCATTAAACTTCATAGTACTACACGGACAAAGTCGTGGGGAACAGCTAGTTTAAACATATACAGGTATAATTCTATATATTTTGTTGACAGAGAGTCGGTTGTGATCTTCGCGTCGGGTCGACACGGCGGGTCGACGAATGCGGAGTCTGTGGTGGAGATGGATCATCCTGTTCCAGACCAAGATACCACTGGTTGGCGACACCTGGATCCTTGTGTTCCGCTACCTGCGGCGGAGGTAAAATAAGCCTTTTTTTACTTTATTATAGTAAAATCAATTATTTTATTTATTAAAACATTGTTTAGATACAAATTTTGAAGGTTCTAAAGCCCTACACACGGCTCGTACCCAAAACTTTCAGCATAAAATATTACTGAAAGTGAGGACACAGTGAGAACCTTTTGAATAATTGAATAAACTTGCAAAGCACTTGTAAGCATATTATGTATTAAGCTGTTTCAAGTGTCGGGGGTGAGCTAAGACCCCATTTTCTGTTACAAAATTCCATGTAATTTGTGCTTCTATTTTTAGTTCATAATCTCTTAATATATGTGGTTTTCGTAAATGTAATTATATCGAGTTATTTAGTGGAATTATTTATTTAATTAGTTCCTTAATAAATTATGTATATTAATCGCAATACTTTGATTCATAGCGTATCCAATGGTCCCATGTTCCTTGGAAATTGTTAAAATTTTGATAAAACCAAAATAAAAGTAATGTCCTCTGCTTGAAACTGGATTTAAGCGGAGCGTTTAATTTAAAATTGCATTCTTCCGGATTAAGCGCATTCTACACTCGAGTAATGATGAGATAATTACAGACCAAACTAAGCTCGAGCATCGTTTTCTACATGTGTTACTTGTTAATAAAACAAAAGTAAGTCGGTACTAATTTTGCAATAGGTTTCGAAGCTAAACTTCTTTATTTACCCTAATCTAAGCAGAATCAATATAAAATCACCTGAATTTAGAGCTGAATAAATTTATTATCTACAATACATCACTGTATCCCTGAAACAACAAATCACAATGGAAGTACGAATTCTTATCACTGAAATTCATCTCCGCCCGCTTAATTAAAGCCCTTAAAGGTATGCTTTCGAATACAGCGACATATTCATACAGATTTTATCGTAATCGGATTGGTGAAGTCGTGGGTTTGTAAACAGTCAATCCTATATCTATTACACAAAATTATGCTCAGTACCAATGTAACTTTTAGACGTGTTATAGTCTTTCAATGGCCTAAATAATCGGCTTAATTGCATTATAAGGTTTCTGTGACGCAGAAGATAGTTAACGGGCTAGGCTGTTACGGAGAGATCCTGACCGAAAATTCAGTCAGTTCTGCATTAAATGTGAATGTACTTTCTGGCAAATATAAGTATTTTTTTGATATCTCATATAGTTTTCTTTTACTAGCCTTTTGAAATGTGGGGGATTCCCGTACCCCACCCAGTACATGCTTCTTATAATATCGATTTTTTTTTGTAATACTCATTCATGAAGCTATTTTAATAGGCCGCTACAGCAACACGTGCAAAATTTTTGAAATTACAATTAATATTAATAATAATAATTTAATTTTAAAAAAGTCGCTCAATTCGGAAGCGTAGGTTTACATTAACACAAACCTTCCCGCCAATAACTGTTGCGTCTTAAGTTGAAGACAAAAGGTGTGCCTGATTTATTTGCACCCACAAAATAATGGCGGTTCTTCCAATAAATTACAATCCCAAACAATCTATTATACATATATATTATTATACCTTTATATATTTATTAACATATTTGTTACTTGTCCTTGTAAATATCCAACACGTGACACCACTCTGACTGAAGTTAAACGGGTGTGGGTAAAAATTGACCCCATTTTCAGGAGTCAGTTGATACTATTTGACAGCTTGCCGTTATATTACCAATATCATTGATCTGTTAATTGTCTCTTGGTTCACTATAATCGATGGGGTCTTAAATGACCCCTATTATTATTATTTGTTGAAAAACAAGGCAAATTGTAAACTTATTTAGCGGGGTTTTAAGTAGTGAAAAGTGCTCATCTCAAACCAATATCAAATTTCACATGCTAGATTTCTTAAAAAAAAAAAAAGATTATTCTAAAGTTGCAGTAAGAAGGAAAAATATACGTTTTAAAATGTCATTAAGTGAAAGTCGTTTAAAATTCGGCCTACAGTCGTTTTTAGAACAATTCCCAGATATTTCATGGAACCAAACTACTTAATGTTCACTTAAGACTATTTCCATTGGAATCTCAACGATTATTTAGATTAAATGCCTCACACTTTACAGCTCTCTCAAATATGTTTTTGATACTATGTAAAACGAGTCGTTGTTTCACCGGGATTGACATAAAGTCATATAATAAGCTACCCGATGATATTAGTAGCCTCCCACTTTATCAGTTTAAGAAAATTATTAAATCAACTTATACAAATATCATATTATTATTAGATGAATATTTTACTGATAAAAAAACTTGGACATAAACAAAACCATCATATGTCGTGTCTAAACAAGACGTCTTGTGTAGGCACGACATCGAACATGCAGCCGACAAAATGGCTAGTATGCGCGTGTCTTATCCGACATATCTTTTTTACAATCTTATAATATGCATGGTCTCATATTACCAATCAATGCAACTGAAATTCTTATAATGTGCAAAAGGCCTTAAGTATCTAATAGGATGACGAGAGTTAAATTGAAGACACTGACAGATGTATTTTTAAAAAGAACTTTATTTATCAGTAATACTAACTTATGTCTAAGGGTACTACCAACTAAGCTAACCAACAAGTGAACACTGATCATTATGATCCCTCCACTCGATCTCCTGGGAAGAAATCCTAATGGTATTCTATGTTCTCTGCTTATGTAACTCGAGCCCAATTACTAAAGTAAATAAATAAACAAAAGTATTCTCAGTTGCCATCGTTATGAGATGTACTAGTTGACAGATTAGTCCACTCTTTCTACTCGATTTATTTAAGCTAAATATGGTGGAGCAGTCGACAATCTTCAAATGGATACACATTGGACTTTGGACTGGGAGAGACAAGCATTAGAAAACGTGTCGAAGTTGAGGCATGTGTGAAAGGGATGCAGATATCTCTTTTGCCGTTTATGAAACCGCGATAGTTTCGCTTTCTATCGCTTATATACCTACAAAAACTGTATCCATTTGAAAATCGCCTTGTATAAATTTTAAAAAATATAGAAAAAAGCAGTGTATTAATAAATGTATTTTCGAAGTTGTTCCGTAAAAATATTACTACAAGAAATGGTAATTTCGTTTGTATTTGCATAGGATTCCCGTTCTAAATACCTACCCCTTAGGGACTATTGTTGAATAAACCTGCGCTTTTTGTGTTTATTTTTAGTTTATTGAAGGAATTACGACCGCTATCCTATTTTATATTTATAACATTTTTACAATATAATTTGTATTGTAATTTATTGATTTTGTTATAAATATATCCACTATGTTTTATTTGTTCTCTATATTTCTTTTGTAGAGTCGCCTTTACTATGCCGGCCTGTTAAAACGTGATTGTGCTAATTAATAATCACAATTAATTGAAAACCATTCCTAATACACAACCATACATAAATCACAAAATTTGAATTAAATAATTGCAATTCTATAATTTAATTCTGACATTTGAATGACTATATTTTTTATTTGATTTGATTGTTATTTTGATTTAATTAATGAATGAATTGTAAATAGTTTTGTAATTTTGTGTTCAGTGTGCATAGGGCCTACAATTGGATTGTTATAATGTTTAGTGCGATATTAATTCCTGGTCTAGTTGTAGAACCCTGTTTGTGGACCCAATAAATAAATACTATAAAGGGGTAAAAGAGGCCAAATTACAATATCATGTAGCAATATTTTAACAAAACAAGCTTCAAAAAATAAACTTTATTTCTCAATGAAAAATACTGAAACATCTCGGGCGGTTAAAAGGAATTTTTGCTCGAGGGTAGATTAGAAAAGGACACGCTTATTTCTTTCCACAATTTTATTTTATACTCATGCTTGTAAAGCAATTTTTAGGGTTGGTTAGTAATGGCTGTTTTGTTGGCTCGAGGCTGTATTTTTGGCGTAAACTGCGATATGAAGTGTTTGTAAGGTCATGGTTGAGCTGTACCATTGTCTCGTCTGGAAAGCTAAATAGGTACTGATTTAAAGTTAGCTGGTTAGTATAGCTTGAACTTTGAGAGATAGTGGAAAACATAAGAGATAAGATAACATTAAAGATAAAGCTCGAATTAAGTTGTTCGTTGCGTGATGCATACTGAAAAATGTTAGAAAAATAGCTATATCACTTGTTTAAGATTAAATAATAGAATGGGAGCTACTGCTAAGCTTCTAGTCAACATTACAATTTGTTCCCAGGTTACAAAATGTCTTTAGCAGTCTGCAGAGACAGGTTGACGGGCTCTGATGCTCCGGAAGAACTCTGTGATGCATCGAGCAAACCCCAGGCGTCTGTTGTCCGCTGCAATACGCATTCGTGTCCTTTCAAGTAAGTCTTCCACTGTATATCAACCGATCGTGCAATGGTTCCCAAACTTAACTGAACTCCGGTCCATCTAACAAAAATTTCCAATCTTGAAACCCAATTGATTTTTTAAATGTGGGAGATTCCCATGCTCCACTTTGCATAAGCGTTTCCAATACGAATGAAGGCATATATATCAATATTCACTCGACACCCACTGGTTTAGAGAAATTGAACAGGCCGAAAACAATTTACATATTGAACAAGTATAAACTCTAAAAAAAAATTAAGCAGTAATTTGACCCATCACCATAACTGCTAGTGGTGCTAGTGTTAAAATAGAAATTGCCAACTATGTGATTTTTGTTGTCTAACATTATTTGGTATACTTAGGTGGTATGTGGGGGATTGGTCATCATGTTCAACAAGCTGTGGTGGTGGTGTTAGAACCAGGAGAGTCGTGTGCGCACGATCTGCTAATTTTACGAAAACTGATACTTTTGATACAGGTATGTCTATGTCAATACATTTTTAATAATTATTAAGCGACCAAGTATATGGTGAGAAAATGTGTGAATACTTCTAAAAATCACGTGATTAAATCAAAGGTAATATTCAACAAAGAATTCAATAGGCTCCATAGCTTGAACATGAAACTTTATCTTTGGTTCTAATATCTACGAGTGGAAAATTTTAGGTTCAGTGGGCTTATCACGAATTTAGTCTGGCTTTCGAATCGAGCTGTCACAAGTAAAACGGATCCGTTAGCAATCGGGATCATGAATTTTTACTAACGACTAACGAGCACCAGCAATCTATCAAATGAACGAAAGATCGAGACGTTCGAAAATTAACAAAAAGTATCTAAAATATTGTAGTTCCAAATCCGCACGCGGCGGCGCTGCTCAAATTTCCATACAAATCGCTTGAAGCGAACTCGGTTCGAAAGCCAGACTAAAATTTGTGATAAGCCCACAGATCTGTATTGAGGTTTGGAGAGTAGGTAACATCATGGAGCTGATATAAATCTCTTGAGAATTCTCTTCTTTGAAATTCTTCATATTATTCTCAATTTAAATTAAAACTTTTAGAATCGAACGGCGACCCTGGCTGCGTGTCTCCAGCTCCGAGGTCTTCACAACCTTGCAACCAGCATGATTGTCCTACTTGGGTAGCTGGATCCTGGTCAGGGGTGAGTAGATATTTTTGATAACCGTAGTTCTATCGATATATATTGGACATTTTTCAAATGGATACAGTTTCTGTAGGTCTATAAGCGATAGAAAGAGAAATGATCGTAGTGTCGTAAACGGTAAAGGAGGTATCTGCATCCCTTTCCCACATGCCTCAACTTCGACACGATTTCTAATGATTGTTTCTTCCAGTTCAAAGTCCAATCTGTATCCATTTGAAGATTGTCGACTGTACTTTGTTTTAAGAATGAAAATAAGGTCGTTGAGTAGATAGAACTGCTAAAAGAACTTAAGTATGAATTTTACTTGGTAGCTAGAATCATTCTAAGTCCAAATAGAACGGGTTAGGACTTCCAACTCTCACTTATTCATACAATCATCTCTACTACGACAGTGACTATATAACTCTCTTGATATACTTGAAATTCGATAGTTAATTTGTGTGTTTAAACTTGCAGAATAAACAGAGTTAGGCTTCAAAGTCTTCAAACTGTCGGTTAGCAAGTAACAAAGTATCCAAAGTTCACCTGGTCTGCCGAACAGAACTTTATTAGTTTGTCAAACGTCTAGGATAACTTATAACCTTCGGCAGTTACTACAGAATTGATGTAATAGTTATAAATGATTACCGGCTTCTAATGACTTAGTCGGAACTAACATTGTTAAAATAGCTTCTAAATATAATTATTAGAGATGTTCCGACTAGTCGGCCACTAGTCGGTAAAGCCGACTATCCGGCCACTATCGTAGTCGGCGACTAATCGGTAAAAAGCGCCGACTATCCGGCTTCTTACTTTGTGTCTATTTCTCAATAAATGTATGTGTTATTTCCTTGTAAAGAAAACATATTGATGATATTTATCAAACAAAATTAGTATCTTAATTAAAAAACAAATTAACATAATATTTAATGACATATATTGCAATTCTGCGTGATGATATTTGAAACTATCGTCAACCTAGTGAGCTGTAAAACTCAAAAAACTTTTTTTGTTATTTATATTTGTCCACATGTCAGTAGTGACTGAAATTGCAGCGAATCAGCTGTAAACGAAGCGACACGGGAATCCCCTAAACCGTAGTCGGCTTGGCCGATTAGTCGGCCGACTAGTCGGCTTATTTACAACCGACTAATCTGCTAGTCGGCTAGTCGGCCAAAGTCATAATCGGCACATCTCTAATAATTATCCATCTCACGAAAAAATTGTTTCTGTGATACTCAATACAATAACGAAGAATCTATACATATAAACTATTTATTTATTTATTATTAACACTAGAACTACTCAATATGACCGGTTTCAAAAATTCATCACAAGACTTTTATATACAACCCTACTCGTTATTTTTTGTAAACGATTCTATTATTTACAATTCTACAATCAATTTATTGAATTATATTTAACACTTTGCACGCACAAGTCATCCGGTCATTTTGACCGGTTGGTAAAAATAGGTCATATTGACCGGCTCATAGTTGTAGTGTTAAAGTAAAACTGCAGTACGATTCTCGATGGTCCCACACTAGGCAATGCCTGTGACGTGGGATCCAGAATATACAGAACACGAATAGTACATTTAAATAAGAATATGCGAGTATTTTATTAAAGAAATCTTGTTGCTATGTGAAATTGTTTATAATAAACTATGCACAATAATAACTTTAAATAAGCTCTCCTATCAAATTGAATAAAAATTACATTATGAAAAAAAAAGAATTTGTTTCGGGGTTTGTTTAAGAAACTAAAGCTATCAATCTTTGTGCGTTTTGATCAAAAATCTGTATATTGAATTTTTCTTTAACCCTTAAATGGACAATGTTGTTTTTAAACAACACTCACATTATTGCAAAAAAAAGCATAGTAAATTAGCATTTTTCCTAGACAGTAATACATGTCTATTACACAAATATATTTTTTAAAACGTGAAACAAAAATCGTCCATTTAAGGGTTAACTAAATATCAGACTCGTAGCGAAACCACCCGAACAAAAACGACGTTAAACGACGATGGCTCCATCTAGTAACTAATTAAATAATTCCTATAAGAATGTACACATAATAACAACCTATAATTTTATTAAACAACTTATATCTTCACTATTTGTATTGACAATTTAAAAATCTGTCGATAACCATTTTAATCGATCAATGTGACATCACTAAATTGAGTTTTTGTTTTGTTTTTTGTTTCAATTAACATGACTCTATCAAGCGAATGTCAAACTCGAACGTGAAGCTTGAGTTATACGAACTAAATCAATTTCAAACTCAATATTTTGACGTAACTAATTTCGGACAGACGGAAACTAGTTTCGGAAGTTATACCGGGTGACTTTCAGTTGCAGTGTACAATTGAAAACTGTAGGTATACCAACTGTAAGATATAATTCCACAATTTCGCTACAAGTTACAATTAATTATACCGAGTGATTTGGTCAAATGGTATAGACCAGGGGTTGCCAAGCTCCTTTGATAGTCCGAGCCATTTTTCAGAATTCGAAAATTTTCGCGAGCGCAAAAATACGTATTTAAAAGGTATACAAAGAAGTATTAAAAAAACGTTGCACTTAGTTTTTCATATTTGTTGTCAGTAATTTAAAAGACATTTAGAAACACATACGGAACGATAATAGTTTTTTTTTAAATTTAATAGCACTAAAATGAAAAGGGAACTCGGGTACAGTTATCGAGCCACAATATACAATAATCCTTCAAAGAGCCGCTACTGAGCCGACGTGGTTCGCGAGCCCCAGGTTGGTCACCTCTGGTATATACCCTAAATAATAATATACCCGGACTAATAAATATTAAAAAATAATTATAAATATTAATATCAATAATATCAACATAACCTTTAGAATTCCGTCAAAATCTCTTGTTCTCTTTTTTTCTATTATTCTTTTCATATATTCACAGAACAATTCTTCTAGTCCCGAATAACAACCAATCAAGAAAATGTAAAAAATAAAAGCTAAATTACAATAACACGAGATTTCATTGAAAATAAAATTGAGCTAATCTGGCGTTTTATTTTGGGAGGTAGAAAAAACGTAACAGATGAAGATGCTGGAGGAGATGGGTAGATGAAAGATTACATACAATCAGGGAGGGAATGTTGTAAAGGAAATCAGGAGGGTTGGTGCCGATTCGTCATGCATTGATTGGACACACTTCGCTTGATGTTAGGCTAGAGTGGTCCATGATTGGAGACAACTGTCACCACAGACACAGACACTATCGGCTTGAGGAAACGAATGAGCTCTGCCCAAATTTGACACGACACACTTCTCTCGTTATCCCGACTACTTCCAAATTGATTCCAAAATAAATTGGAAATGAAACGACTAAAAGTTAAAAGAGAGGGGGGGGGGGGGGGTTATATGGAATCCAAACTACATTATTTTAGTAATAAATGATGACGCCTGTCTTTATTTTCATTTTATGAATGTTAATAACTTTTCGGGGAACTAACTACACCTATGCATGTAAGACCTAGACCCGAAAGTAATAGCTGTTTTAAAACCTACTAATAAACAAAAGAAATCGTGACGAAATAAATTCAAGTAAATATAAAAAGCCCAATTGCGAGTCCGAAAAAAGAGAGCGTAAAGAATGAAAAAAAAACTTCAACATAAATTTTCAAATTACAATTTCAAATTCTCATTCGGTTTATTCCATAGACGAGTGCATAAAAAAGTCGTATCAAAAGAAAACGTTCGTTGTTTTAAAGATAAAGTTATTTGAATGAAAAAAATTGAAGTCGCCGACTGATTTTTTTTTATTAATAGCCCAGCATATGACCACACTCCGCCTGATGTTAAGCTAGAGTGCGGTCCATGAGCATAGACAACTGTTACCACAGACAGATGTCCACTATGCCGGCTTGAGGAGACTGTCCAAATCAACAGGGCACAGGGCATGTTGTCTATGGACGAATGTTACCAACGAACAATTACTATATTCAACATCATTGTCATAGACTATTACTCTATGAAATACTTGTGTAAGGATATATGAACTACTGATGTGTTTTTAAACATATATTTTTTAAAATCTAATCCCATAAATTTTTACAATATAACTAATATAGGAAAACACTATTAAAATCCTACAATTGGCTGAAACAGCTACTTTGTGTTCGTAAAACTACAAGAAAAATCGTGTTCTAAACTTAATAATAAACGGTTAAAAAAGTAACTGAGATAACGAAAGGAGTGTGCGTTGCTAACTTGGCATATATTCATCTCTCCAGGCCGGTATAGTGAAGGCGACTGTTGCAATCTAGCTTAACAAGAAAAGTACTATGGTCTTGTTTTCAGTGTTCTTATAATAATAATAATAATAATAAAAAAGAATGGGTACAGTAAAAGCAATAGACATCAAAGTTTTATAACACAAGCTGTAACTTGAATAATATTATGATGAGAGTGAGCCAAATTCGCACTATTTCGACGTAATAAATTTATTTATGTACACAGCATTAATACAGAATGGACGGCTTTATGTTATGTTACCTACACTCGTGTATAGATAGATATATACTTGCCAAATACGACCAGCGAAGTCATGAAGCATTACGCTTTATGACAGCCATTCTCAAAGTGTTCCGCAGAACCCTAGGGCTAAAATACTGCAAACAATACCTACCAAAGGGAGATTATAAGGTTACATCTAAATATTCCAACTAAATATTACATTGCAATATGATTATTCATAAATACATATAAATCAGTTTTTTATAATTATATTAAGGCTTTTTCCTTCGCCAAAAAAGTTTGAGAACCGCTGCTCTATGAGAATGCATTTGTTGACTTCTACTTCAGAATTTAAACCCTCAATAACCATTGTTCTATTCTCCAGGTTATAATAATACTTGCTTACAAATTATTATACGAAGATTCAAACGCTACGGGTTAATGTTTGAATTTTAAATCCATTCCATTATTCTAGAAGAAATGCTAAGTGTCTTTTGAAGAGTTTCTTGTGGTATTCTTCTCGTCATACGCCTTCCCTAAGTTACGGTAGAGTCTAACGATGAGGAAGTGCACTCCTTTAGTGCCTATGCTAATAAACGATTTTCATTCATTTCATTCTGATTATTTTGATGCTAATTTACCACGATTTATAAAATATATAAACGAACGTTGTTTGTAGTTTTTTTTTTGTAATCAACTCTTGTTTACTTCAGTGAAGAAAATATAAATAAATAAAAAGTAAATCTATGCTCAATCGTGATTCTACAATAACTGCTCTATTAAAATCCCGTTTCAGGCAGAGTCTGAGCGTCGTTTCTAAATATGGACTTAAATCAATTCATAATAGGCTGGTATATGTATAGCGTAACTATACCAACTTTTTAATTACATACATTTTTATTACAGTGTTCAGTCTCGTGTGGTGAAGGTGTCCAGGTCCGAGGTGTCGAGTGTTCACCTGCAGGTACAGGTGGATGTGATCCATCATCAAGACCTGAAATTTCCCGACCTTGCTCTACTGGAATTAGCTGCCCTACTTTCAAAGAACCTGAAGTACCAGAGGTATTGTCTTCCCAACATCCGACTTCTCCTAAACCTATAAATCTATTAATCTAAGTAATAATTTAAAACAGGATGACATAGAAGATTTAATACCGGGTGTAGTTTACCATACACAACCGCTAATACAACCATACCCACCTCCAGAAGCGAAGGCGGAACGACTAATTGGAGAACCAGATGTTCCAGTGGAAGCCACGTAAGTACCTATTCACGTAGAATATTCAGATGCACTCGTAAGTGTGGTAATTAGCGATGATAATGATGAGGTGTAAAATGATGAATTTGATGAAGAAAAAGGTATTGGTGAAGTTTTAGATTTTGGTGTTTATTCTATTACAAATGGACCATTTAAAAAAGACAATATTTTGATTACATTAGTTCTTTGTTAATAACGTTAGCATGAGTTTTTACTAACCAAAACAATACTACGATTTAATTGGCTATTGTAGATTCATTCGTCGATGTTAAAGACGCAAATGCAGAGGAAGAAATTAATTTAAAAAGAAATTAATCTGTGTGTATTATGACAGGCAAAAAGGCATTTGATAAAGATAGGACTAAAGTAGAATTTAAAACTGAAACCAATAAAGATCATTTTATACCTTTTAGAGTAGAAATTACTCGTATAGTAAATACTTACATGAAACTGTAATAGCTTATTGAGGAGAAATTTAAATTTACCTTTAAGCTCAAATACTTGCTTCATCTCCTATACAGTGAACGTTGATCCTATTTCAACTAAAAACTGACTCATGGCCAATTATTTGGATATTTTTCTGTCAAATATCCCAAATAAATTGCTTCAGTTAGTCGCTTATTGAAAAAAAGAGATTGGACTAGACTTGATTTATTTGACTGTTGTAAAGTGAAAATTTAAGAGGTTGTAATTCTGCCAAGCGATCGGGTAAGTTAAAGAAATAATTAAAATAACTTATTAGCATAGGCGCTAAAGACGTGCGCTTGCTCATCGTTAATCCAATGGCTTTGGACCACAAGAAACTCGTCAAATATAGCTTGTACAGTCCATAAATTATGGACTGTAAAAATTAAAATTATATCAAATTTTTTAAAATAATTATTTCTTTGTCTAAAATTCCAATCTCTTTATTCATATGTGTTCGTTGCGTAATTACCTTTCTTCCTACAAAATGCTGTTCTTCGTGAGCTTAGAATACTTTGTTGTTGTTTTTTTCAGCAATTACAAAATATTCTTTGCCTGTGGCTGGTTGTATGTAAGGTATTGTACCTGTAAGGTCTGAAGTTTTTCAAGATTTCACATTTGAAAGATACATCACACATTTTCTTTCGCGCCCTTGGACTGACCCTAAATCTTTATCAAGTCGATGATAAATGTTTTGGGATAGTTTTATACGTTCATTTAATTGACAAGTCTACTGGTTCAGATTGAAATCCACTATTAGGTAGATACCAAGTACTATTTCTGAAGTTGTATTCTTCCTTATTCTAATAAGCTATTATAAAAACAAAAAGCCTAACCAGACAATCCATCGAAACTTATCATAATTTTAGACGTTATTTCTCCGTATAGTGGTAAACAATCAGTTATACAAATACCACTACTTTTAAAACACTGATAAAGTGCTCTAGCTGGGTTTAAATTTCAACAAATCGAGAAAGATTTGGTTGCCTGGAAGAGATCGCTTCTTAGCGATAAGGATGCCATCTCCTTACTCACTTACTTTTATCTTTTTTCTTTCTCTATTATTAAGTAATAAATAAATATATAATCCGACATTTAAGCATAAGATATTAGCTTTCAATATTTACACCGTTTTCTTGTGGTATAACCTTAGCTTTAATTTGGACCGTATGGGTTACTATAAACACGACTTGTCATTTAGTTTAACGTTAATGGCCGAAAACAGGAATGACATAACCCCTCATTTGACACTAACCACTGGCTGTTTATTCGTCATTTTTTGTTTTCTTTAGCTTGCAGATGTTTTTCCTAGAATGGTTGTTAGAGTAACTAATAATTAATTGATTGCTAATTGATTTTTAATGTTGGATAACTATTCAGTTTATTTTGGAGCTACTCGTTATTGAACAAAAGGTCTGGCCGCATGTAGACACGTATATTACGAGCGTATGTGGCTTGACCTTTAGGATTCATACATGGGCGTAGCCAGCTATGGGCTCAGGGTGGACAGCAGTCTAAAATGATATGTAACTAGCAAATACTCGCGGTCTTACCCCGGTTAATTTATTCATACAAAAAGGTTACACTCATTATCTAAAACAGATAATTAGGATTTTAGGGTTGATCAGGTGGTACCTTACAAACCAGAGCCAGCCACCGTGGCTACGCCCATGGATTCGTATTATTTTTATAGAAAAGCTCTATACTGAATAGTTAAGTCAATAAATAGGGTTGTACATAAAAAGTTCAGCATTAACTTTCTGCATAATCTGTATCAGTACAAATGTATCAAAATCCCTTTAAGCTGTTTACCCCTTTCCTTTTTAACTTGAAGATTTTTGTATATTGTTATCCTTATTATCTTAGCTTAGACTTGTAAAAGAAAATTGAATTTTGTTCAACCCTATTTGTCTACCATGCCTGACGTTATGCTTCGGCTTTATGGCGACCTGTGGTTTTTGAAAACATCATAAATATAAATTAAGAAATTTGAGCCGGCATTGTGGAGACGACAGTATTGGACCACACTCTAGGTATACCATCAGGTGGAGTGTTTAATTTAATTTTTTTATTACAACCTTAATGATAGAAAAATGTGAGTAACGTGTTCTTATACATTAACCCTTTACATATGTATGTTCTTTTGTGGTTACACTCGGAACAATTTTTTTATATGGGCATTTTTTTATTGTTTTGTTGTGACGACTATACGGCGACCACCTACTTAATCGAACTACCTGGATTAAACCTTTTTTGGGAATCAATTTGTGTTAAGAATGAAATAATTTCTGTTAGCAATTCTATGTCGTAGGCTTTCACTCTAGCTTAAAATTCAGTGGAGTGTTTTCACACAGATGATATTAGCAGATTTATTATATAGTTTTAAAATCCCGACTAACATTATAAATGTGAATGTGAGTTTGTTTGTTACGTTCAACCGATCATCATGAAACTTTGTACACATATTTTTGGAGATACTAGAAGTAACATAGGATGCTTTTATTTAAAACAAATAATTTATTTTTTACAATAGTTTCCAATTGACTATAGTTAGCATGATCTCTGATACTTATTTAATGGCTTAAATGCGAGCGAAGCCGCGGGTAAAAGGTAGTATATTATAAAAGTCTAAGCTAAGATTAATTTTAACTGTTGACCCTTAGATTGTGAATTTTAAAGTTTAGATAAATTATTTACACTTGTATTACCTACACAATTGTACAAAATTACAGTCGTTAATTGTTAAAATTTAATAATAAAAAAAGTTAATAATATTGAATTTTTTTTTTATTTTGTTACCCAATTTCAAATATAAGTTAGTCGTGTTTTGGGTTTAATTTTGAAGTAGTCGGTTATATTATACATATAATATATAGCTTACATATATATAGTTTCCTTAATTCGACATATAATAAATGTTTAAAAAAAAAAGAGTCATTTTCATTCAAATACATTAACTCTCATACGTTGTTTTTCTTATCTTAATCTTAAAAGCACAGAGCACAGAACAAACCAATTTTTCTTACAATTATTATTATGCACATAGCAAATAAAATACGTCAATTTTGCTTGAATATAAAACTCAATACAAATAAAACAATTAATTAAAAAAAACTCGCTAAACAAATACTGTTCACACACATTTAAAAACTAAACAATAAATTAAGCACATTTGATTCATAAACGCAAAAATAAACAATCGAAAACTAATTATAAAAAACTAAAATAAAAAAGTTGACATTTATTTTTTTAAATTGGCTTCTAAAATCGGTTATGCCTCTACATATACCAGCCAGAAATTAATATAATCCGTCTAATTATTTATCTATATTTGACTTTTTATTTTAATTACACGCTTATGAAATAACGATTTAATTTTTTTTAATGTAAAAACTAATGTTATACTTTATTTTTGTGCGTATATGAGGCTATATAATATATAAGGCTGTGTTCTTACGAGCTTTATTTTCAATATAAAATGACCGTGAAAACAACTGCCTATTAATTTAGTGCTAAAGGAGGCATGTCAATGGTTATCTGGAAAAAATAATATAGCATGAAAAAGTGGGTAGGAGGTAAAAGAACAAACACTAAATTTTGTTAAGTGCTTAAATATTTAATTAAATAATTTGTTATTAATTGTTTGCTGCACAGTATTAATGTTTCAACAAGTTTATTAAGGACTCCTCACCTGCCAGAAAGTGTTTTACTAATTTCGCTTCATTTAATACAAAATTATACAAGTTATTATGGAAACTAAAACTAATGAGATGTCTTCGTTGTGTCAAATGTTTGAACTAAGGATGCAAGAGTTCAACGACAAGTTGCTGAAGGCCTCCACAACTACAACTGCTTCACCTAAATTGGAGACACTTGCTGCCGAATTTGAGAGCTTCAGAAGCTTTATACTTGCTGCAGTGTCGTCGCTTCAGCAACAAAATAAGGTTCTTTCGCGAGCGATTGATAACTTGGAAACGAGAAGTCGTCGCAACATGCTTCTTTTTCATGGTGTTACTCCAAATAATGATAAAGTCACACCTGCTACCGCTGCCGTTGAAGTGATGTCCAAACACATGAAGTTAAGTAATATTTCCACCGACATTATCAAACGTGCTCATTGGTTGGGACGTGATGCGGCTAAACCTAGGGTTTTGGTAGTCAAATTTAAGGAAACCGCCATGCGAGAAGCGGCATGGACAGCTAAGACTCGTCTGAAGGGCTCCGGTGTAACTCTGTCAGAGTTTCTGACCAAACAACGTCATGAAGCCTTTCTTGCAGCGAGGGAACGCTTCGGCATTCAAAAGTGTTGGACTCGAAATGGCTTAATCTTTGTACTGACCCCTGACGGCAAGCTTAACAAAGCAGAATGTATCGAGGATATCCGTGGCATTGACGATCTCGCTACGTCGGATACAGGATCAGGCGAAGGCACTAAACAGCCTGAAAAGAAAATTGCTCGGACCAGGAAAGCACCAAAAAAGTGACGACTGATGGATAAACAATCTCTCTCATGTTCATCGAATTTGTATCTTGTTAGTTGTTGACGCTGCTGTTTGCAAACTTGTATCCTTTTGAACACCACAGATTTATGCGTATGTAACTTTTGATGTACCGCTTCCTTGTGTTCGTTTATTTACTTTAATACGCATTAACTAGAACAATGTATGTATTTGATTCGCATTTGGTTTAGTTCACAGAAAAACATGGCCAGTACTCTGCAAACGATTTCTCTTTTCATGACCTCCTGTATTTATCGTATAAAATCCGAACCCCTAAGATGAAACCCAAGGTGCTGTTATTACGAAATTTCAATAAGCTTGACACTGACGCTTTACGTGCAGATGCAGCATAAATCTAAATATAAATCTAATAATTCTGATAGAAATCTTAATAACTATAAACAAATTCGTAATCAGTGCAACCGGGCGTGCAGAGATGCCCAACGACGCTACATACACAAGTCGGTAGAAAATGGTAATCCTTCAAAGACATGGAAATTCTTAAGAACTTTGGGAATTGGTAAAAATCGCAACATTACAGGTAACACACAGAACATTAATTTAAATTTGATTTGCCAGCATTTCTCTGCATCCGTGGCGATGAGTGACACCGTCAGATCAAGTACTATTTGCAACATTTCTAACACTCCTCGTCATGATTGTCCTTTGTTTTCATTTATTGATTTTACTGAAAAAGATGTAGTACAATGTATTAAATCTTTATCATCAGCTGCTACGGGTAGCGATGGCATTGGTCGTGATATGATCATTCCTCTCCTTGATGTCCTCACTCCTCTACTTACCCATATTTTTAATACGTCCATCTCCTCAGGTTACTTCCCTGCTCAATGGAAATTAGCAAACATCATTCCACTTCCCAAAAAGATAAATCCGTCTTCTTATTCCGAGTTTCGTCCTATTTCTATTCTGCCCTTTCTTTCCAAAACACTCGAAAAGCTTGTTCATGAGCAGCTGTCCCGTTTTCTCTTTATGAACTCCCTCATGAATCCTATGCAGTCTGGCTTCAGACCTGGTCATAGCACGACCACTGCTCTCACCAAGGTAGCTGATGATGTACGAGAGAGCGTGGCTGAAAAAAAATTAACGGTATTGGCATTGCTGGATTTCAGCAACGCCTTTACAAATGTGGATCACGAAATTTTGTTACTACGCTACGCTCCATCAATTTATCCGCGTCTGTAGTCAATTGGTTTGGAAGCTACTTGGGTGAACGTCAACAACGTGTGAAACTGGATGACTCTTATTCCTCATGGTGCGCAATTAATGCTGGGGTTCCCCAGGGAGGAGTACTATCCCCTCTCCTTTTTGCCATTTTTATTAATTCCATCTCCTGTAATCTAATTTCACATTTCCACCTCTACGCAGACGATCTACAAATATACACTGATGCGCCTCTTAGCTCTATTACTCAGGCAGTTGATACCATCAATAAAGACTTGCAAGAGGTTACCAGTTGGAGTCGCCAGCATGGACTATGCGTGAATCCAAATAAAACACAGGTAATAATAATTGGGGTCCTAGACAGATCGCTAAAATTGATTGGACAACTGTGCCCCCCATTATTTTTGATAATGTACGTATTCCGTATAGTCCAGAAGTCAAAAATCTTGGCATTATTTTTGATAGGTGCATTTCTTGGGGTCCACGTTGATTCTGTCTGTAATAAAATCTATAGAGCAGCTAGTGGACTGAGGCGTCTGCGTAATTTCCTTCCAATCCCCACTAAAATCTCACTTGTTCAGTCCTTACTCCTTCCCATCCTGGACTATGCTGACATTAGTTATCCTGATCTCAATGATGAGCACCTGCGCAAACTTGAACGTATGCAGAATTACTGCATACGTTTCATATTTGGCTTGCGTAAGTTCGACCATGTGTCGCAGTTTCGACGTGACCTCAAGTGGCTCACTATTCGTGATCGACGGAATTTCCACCTTCTTTCTCTTCTTTATAACGTCCTATTTTATCCTCTGTCTCCTAATTATCTAAAAAACCGCTTCACTTTCCTTTCAAACACACACGATCGTAATCTCCGTTCTTCTTCTAACCTTATCCTTAATATTCCTCTACATTCTTCCACTTCATATTCCAACTCCTTTACTATCAAATCCGCCAAACTGTGGAATGCTTTGCCGTTGTCTGTGCGTATCGCGCCTTCTATCACAGTCTTTAAGAAGTTATTGCGTGAACACTATCTCTCACTGTAGAACTGTCTGTGTTATTATTGTCACTTTTTTACTTTATTTATTTAATGGTCCCACAATTAGACTGAGCAGTTTATAGGGAATTTTGAGAGCGAATTTGATTCGTGTTAGATTTTAGATATGTTTTGTTAAGTGTATTTATTCTGATTCTTTACCTATATATTCTAATAGTTTTGTTCATATATTCTCTTTCTATCTCATACATCTAGTTTGATAACTGGAGTACCTAGTAGCACAGGTTTTCGAACCTGGGGGGCTACTCAGGCATATCCGAAATTTCGTGATACGGCCGTCACTTCTGTAGTTTATGTGAATTTTGACACATAAGCCCGTAAAAAGTCCTGTCAAATGTCCGTAAAATAAGCATTGTGTGGCCTATCCGTCGTGACGTTGCTGTCTAATCCGTAATTTCGTGGATGATTATGTAAGTGTTTCTGAGTAGGAATCGTCCGTATTTTCGTTCGAAGTGCGCCTGAGTAGCCCCCCTAGTACAGGGACCCTTGCTATTTTTAGATAACAAAAATTTAAAAAAAAATTATTTTATTTTTTCACAAGTGTTACGCTTGGAAGTATTGGTCATCAGCTATCAATCTGCCTACTGACTTAAAGGCTATTAAACATAATTATTCTTTACAATAATGCCCACTTCCCTAACTATTAAAGTGGCTCCAAGCCAACTTGGCTTGTTTAAGTAACAAAATAGTAAAGTGCAGGTGCACTCAGCTAATCAACCTGTACCACCATCAGAATGCAGAACAATAGACGGAGTGGCCGATGCAGCTCTCACGAACTCATACTCTGGTGTAACTGAGGTACTCATCGGAGGTAACTTAGATGTTGTTCTCCAGGGACTATTCATGTATCCACGTACATTATTTACCATGTACGGCCTTGCATATCTGTGAATTTTATATGTAGTATTATTTTATATTGTAAACAGTGCCGTGAATAATTAGTTTCTAAACGTTTTTACACAACAGTTGAGTATTTAAAACGATAAATAAATCTTTAAAAGTCTAAATGATTAATTTTACTATCTCTTACAGAAAGCTATAAAATAATTGTCATGGTTGCTAGCAGCGAATGTAGAATTAGTGAAATGACCTGTTTTGAGTTTAGATTACAACGACTTATCAAGAGGACAAAAGTGCCTGAACACATTAATTTTGAAAGCTATTGTCTTCATTTCTAGATCGTACTTTGAAGTAACGTACAGAGAAATATTAGAACTATGCAAGTGCCTCAGTTGACAAGGCACAATTCTCTTATTAAACCTGGCGACTTCCAAACTAAACCCAAAATGCAACTAGGTCAGTATGCCCATCATTCTTCAAACAAGTAAAGAAAAAATACCTTTGTCCATTAGAACTTCTATAAACAATATAAGGCGCCCTATGTGACCCAGACTGCATGAGACGAGGTGGCGGTGGCGCCCAAGGTCTGGCTAAAGAAACCCCAGGTCTGAAGGCGGAAGGCATTCGAAATCTGGACATCGTCATTACACGTCCAATTTGACCGCTCGTTACTGCAGCGACGCAAGCGCATACTATACATATTATCTGAAATTAATAAGTTTTGGAATTGACTTGAAAATATCGAGGAGAAGCATTTTTGTTTATTTATTAAAATAAAGCAGTTTAATTATGATTTAAATATAAATTCAGTAGTAAGACAAATATTTCGTTCTAGATAAAACTTTTTTAATATATAAAAGGAAAATAATATAAATATATAAATAAAAGTTCATGAAATTAACTTCCAAGAAATATTTTCACGCAACATAGACTGGTTCGGATCGGAAAAATCATCTCCATCTTGTCTCGGACTAGACAACTTTTTGTGGAATGTAGATATACCGGCTTTCTGGTTACAATCCTATCTGTAACTGCTCATACGGCTTTACTACCTACGATAACTCTCTTGGTACTAACCAACTACGATATGCATTACAAATTTTCACCACTAGCGCCCTCTGTCTTTCAATTATAGCTTTAGGTGCTAGATATAGGACAAATAAATGATTTTATTATTATTCCGATATTTTAAATAAACCTTAAATTACTTCTTAAGAAATTTCCAAAAATAATAGAGCTTTGTAATATAATTAAGGTTACCTTTAGAGCATATTCACAGCTAATATTACGTGCATTTTACTGTTTAGAACTTGGTTTACTTAACTACCAATATTAAACATTAAAATCTCGAATAAATCCACGCGTACTAATAGCGCCTACAGTTACAATTTCACTGCACGAGATGCAGTCGACGTTCGAGTTGGTATGTAGTACTTTTGCTCCGTTTCATATCACCCGTTGATTATTCGTTCATGTTTAATGTCAATGTGATATTCAATTATTTTAATTGTAGACAAGACATTCAAACTTTTCTAAAGCTACCATGGTCATTGTGGGTAGTATCAAAAACATAAAAAAGTTC
>JAPWLS010000986.1:0-29661 GCA_028551675.1 Tineola bisselliella | reverse complement strand
TATGGAAGGTAGTACATCAAAAATCGTCGAAACTATTGTAAAACCTGAACTAAATTTGAATGTATCCAAAGACGACACCGACCTGAATTATTTTAAAGTCGGTAAAGACAGATATTTAAATAAGGACGAAATATCCGCTATTACAAAAGTGCTACACACGATAAAGAAAAGCAATTGGAATCTTTATTAGAATTGTATAATATAGCCCAGCAGATATACAAAGACATGGATACAGATAATTCCAAGTCCGAATCTAGAACACCTACTCCCGCATACACTTACAACCCAATCAATCCATACTGGTACATCCACAACCGAGACAAGAATGTTTCCAAACCAAAACTATCCAAGACAAAATTATTATCAACCATCACCATACCGACGTACCCACGCACATCAAACTTACGGATCAAAATCGGCCTTAGCGCCATGGATGAACAGAATTGTCAGAAAACCATTTGCTGTAGACTACTCCGATAGGAATTACCCCAAAATGCAGTACCCACAATCCTACGTTTATAATTATAACCTAACTTACCCAACCGATTTATATTTTGACGGGAAAACCTGGACAAATGTGAACCCGAACGGTAATTCTAAGGAACAAGAACCGAGCACAAAAATTTTAATCAGAAAAGATCTAGAATCTAATATAGAAGCAGAAAACACTACTAAAGAAGAGAATATCAATTCATGGAAAACGAATCCGTTAACAGATTCCGTGTTAAATGAAGTGAGAGCAAACTGGCCTAAGAAGACGGCAGCGGATACCTTTTTTAAAAATTTACTGAATAACATTAATGGTAAGGTTATTTCATACATTACAAATCCCATTACAGCTAAGAATTTTTACATCATATTAACCATAGAGCTGGTTGATGAATTTGAATCTAATTGGTCCGCTCAGAAGGGATCATATTCTATTGTAAGAAAGTGATTGCTTCAGATGTAATGAACACTAAACCAGAGGTTACTCTAACCCCAAAATTAGCACGAATCGCGGGTCCACAGTTAGTTTTATATACAACCTTAAGCGCTCTTCCGTATTTCATTTTACTGTTGGAGTAGTACACAAAAATGAACAATAAAAAAGTTTCTAACAAATTGCAGATAAAAAAGTTCTCAAGTATTTTATGCGTGAGTGTAGCACGAAAAAGTTTTAAATGACATTTTGCTCAATTCATTTTTGTATTGTTTTAATACTATTTTATATCACTGTAAATATTTACAAAGTCATTAATTTACAATTACTACGCAAGTTAAAATCTTATCTATACTAATATTATAAAGAGGAAATATTTGTATTTTTGCAAGTTTGTAACGTATTGGCTCAAAAACTACTCGACCGATTTCAAAATTCTTTCACCATTTGAATGCTACATTATCACTGATCAATATAGGCTACATAAATTACAGGAAAAAAATAAGGATCCTTACTAAAACTACAATAATGTAACGAAAGGTTGTTTTTAAAATTAAATATAAAACATTAAACTTCATAGCACTTTATATTTTCATTACTATGCGAACGACGTCGGGGGCAACAGCTAGTAAAAAATAAAGTTAAAGACATACAAAAATACAAATCTTTCCTCTTTATAATATTAGTATAGACCAGCCATTCTCAAAGTGTGTTCCGCGGAACCCTAGGGCTAAAATACTGCAAAAAATACCTACCAAAGGAAGATTATAAGGTTACATCTAAATATTCCAACTAAATATTACGTAATATTACAATACAGTTTTTTATAATTATATTAAGGCTTTTCCTTCGTCAAAAAAGTTTGAGAACCGCTGGTATAGACAACCATTAGTATAGTACAGTCATAGACAAACACTTTTAATGGATATTAATCCACTATTGTTACAACATTCGAGACTTTTGTTTTAGTGACGTCATTCCTTTTTATTTGTAAATTTCAATAGAGAACAATAGACAACAGTCGCCCCCTCTATGGCGATTTAAGGAAACAATTCTTTCCTCAGTTTAGACAGTACTTTCAAAACTGATCTTTTTAAAACGCAATTAAACTAATTTGATATTGAACTATTATTATATAAACTGTTGATAATTGAAGTTTTATATAATAAAGCTATGTTCATCTCAATTTTAGAATAAAAAAAATGTCACTTAGAAGCTTTTGGTAATAGACCGTCTTAGTAGGAGATGTGGAAAAAAGTTTATTCCAATCTTTCTGAGGACTTAACTCGCCATAAATTCGTTGATAAATCTTACTGCAAAGTGGTCTGTCGTATTATTAACATTATCAAGACTTAATCCTTACTGAGGTAGGCAGGAGTGTAGAACACCAGTTTTATATAATACTAGCTGTTGCCAGCGACTTCGATCGCGTAGTAATGAAAATATAAAGTACTATGAAGTTTAAATTTTAACATGAAAAAGTAGTTATTGTGACATAACTGTAATAGTTAGACAAATGGTATCACTAACTTTTTTTGTAGATATTGATGTCCTCTATAAAACTGTAGTTCATCACTTTGCTCTATTGTCAATAATTTCCGCAGCGTATGCAATATAATTAATGATTGTTTTCACACTTTGGGTAACATTATTGAAGTTTTCATAGGGATCCCTAACGTTTTTGAAAATATTTTATAGCCTATGTTCATCAGGGATAATGTACTATTCTAACTGTGAAAGAATTTTTCAAATCGGTCCAGTAGTTTTGGAGCCTATTCAATACATACAAACAATCAAATGTTTCCTCTTTATTATATTACTAGCAGTTGCCCGCGACTACGTCTGCGTAATAATGAAGATATAAAGTACTGTGAAGTTTAATGATGTTTCATATTTCAGTCAACAAAAAATGCTTTCCACACCCCTGTTGCAAAATCTACTAACTGCCTCTCCGTCAAATTTCTAGTTTGTAGCAAAAAATATACAAACCTGCGAGAGTCCTTACAAGTCCTTAATCTGGCCCTGTTGCAAAATCCGTTCTTTGCAGACGTCCACTAACTATAAACTACCTCCCTGTCAAATTTCATCTTTGTATGTCAAGCGGATTTCGAGAGAACTTTCGCTTTTATTTTCATTGAATTAGATATGAATTACAATGTGAACTTAAAATAAAATGAAATATATCTTAAAAAACAATTGAAAAACTGACAGCACATTTGCCCGCCAAAATTAGGCACAGACTTCGAATTGTGTGAACTTAAAATAAAATGAAATATATCTGGCTGTATGGGCTCGATCCCTTTCCCTTAAAATGGAACAAAAAAAGAAATATATCTTAAAAACAATTGAAAAACTGACAGCACATTTGCCCGCCAAAATTAGGCATAGACATCGAATTGTGTGAACTTAAAATAAAGTGAAATACAATATATCTGGCTGTATGGGCTTGATCCCTTTGCCTTAAAATGGAACAAAAAAAAAAAAAGAAATATCATAGACATCGAATTGTGTGAACTTAAAATGTAATATTTCTTTAAAAAAAAAAACAATTGAAAATAATTTTATAGCCTATGTTCATCAGGGATTTTTTACGATTCTAATGGTAAAAGAATTTTTCAAATCGGTCCAGTAGTTTCGGAGCCTATTCAATACATACAAACAATCAAATGTTTCCTCTTTATATAATAGTATAGATTAGTATAGATATGCTATTTGGTACGCTTGCGATTTTTATGGACTTTTCTTCTTTCAGATGTGAAACACCAACAGAAGTAGGTTACTTCAGAGTGGGCAATACGTCAGAACCGTACCCACTATGTTGTCCGCAGAAGATTTAAATTTGAAAAATAATTAAATTGTTATTTGCAAAAACAAAACGGAAATTGCTTGAAAATCATTCTATGCTGTATAAATAAAATAAATTATTATTTATGAATAGGCAGTCCTCGCACTTGCGGCATGTTAGGTTCTCGAAATAAGTAACGTAAAACCCAAGAGCTAGGTTCGAAGATAAATAATAGGCCTTAAAAGACGCAATAACTCCTTGATCCAATGGTTGCAACAACGAAGTCGTGTTTGGAGGTAGGAACAAAACTTCGCACAAGTGAATTCTCCTATGCCGGAAATCGAAACAATTGACGTATGCTTGTATTGTCAAAAAATTGTTTAACGTAACTCGAAACGACGTAAGTCGAGGCCTGCCTGTATTAGTTTCATGAATTCTAACTTAAACAGTATCTTCAATATCTTAAGCCGTTTTATGTCGTCCTATCCTATAATTGAAATTTAGTTTATTATAATAACAGCGGTAATTTATATCATATGTAAAGTAAATATAATTCTGTTGGTAGGTGAAATAAATAAATAAAAGAAAATCGTTCGTTCTTTTTTTCAATTTCATTTGTTTAAAAAATAAATGACTAACAAAGCAAATATGTGCTATTGATAGATAAGTATAGACGATTGTCGACGACCTACATGGAGGAAGACGACACGTATGGATTGACACGCTTTAATTGCGGACGAATGTTTATTAAAATAAATTAATTACACAGCTAGTTCCATTCCAGCACATATACCCTCAAATTTCTTATCTCTGTCTTTGATCTGGGATATGGTCCCACTCCCCCTGATGTGAAGCTAGAGCCTAGAGTGGTCCTTGAATGGAGACACCTACCACCACAGACAGATGTCCGCTTGAAGAGACAGATGAACTCCGAACATCAGTCGTCGAAGCGAAATCAAAGCGACCGCACGTATCCTGATGATGCCACGTGAAATGACGAAACGCGTCGAAACAAGTTATTGAATGTTGGTGGAGGTTATTTTCCTTCATCGACCCAATGTAGCGGGAATTATAAGCAAAATAATTTTAAATAATTTCCTTGAACTGAACTCCGTCCAAATTGAGAGAACATACATACTCCTCTTGTCTTGTTTCAAACGTATAAATGGTACATAGTCTCCTTTCTTAAAAACGTAATAAACTATCGACGTTATAATCAGAGGCGGCTCGTCCTAAAGAGCGCTGGTGCAGTGCACTCCCACGAAAATTACAGAAGTAATCTATATTTCTTCATTACATTTACATTACATTACATACTATCCTTACATTACATTCATTCTATTCTACTATGCCTATACAATAGTATATTATATTACCTATATCTACGCCGCTGTAATATAAGTTCTGTAATTTTCGTGGGAGTGCACTGCACCAGCGCTCTTTAGGACGAGCCGCCTCTGGTTATAATGTAAAGTATAGACAGGGACCCATTAGTTCAATTAGTGGAACCCGCACGTCTAATTTTGAATTAATTAACCAAATAATATATGTGCCCACCAATAAATCAATTTCTAACTACCCCCCATGAAGCTTAAGAATTCTAATACAACTGTTAAAATCACCTTTTTTGGGTACAAAAAAATTAGGGTGAACCACACTATGATGGACAACTGAATAATTGAATAATTTTTTTTTTCATAGTACTTTTATTTTGATTAAATAACAAATAGATAAGACATCACAAAGAAAAATCTAGATTACTTTTTTTAAATAGATTCCTAGCAAACTTTACCGCGGGTCCTATTAACATAGATAGACAAAATCACAATTTTACAACAGGACGATTTAAAGTTGTTATTGTGCATAGTTTGTTTGTGTACATTCTTCGTTGCTATATTGAGTATCTCAGAAACCATTACGAAATTGTTTTTCTTTAATGAGATGAAGAAATATATCTAATTTATTTTATATAAGTATATCTCAGAAACCATTACGAAATTGTTTTTCTTTAATGAGATGAAGAAATATATTTTGATGCTATTCAACAAAAAATTTCAAAATTCCGATTATTCCGACCTAGTAATAAGATCCGACAATATATGTAGGTAAATAAAATAAAACTACCTTATCAAAAAAAAAGACAATCATACAAACACTGATAACAAGTTTCGAAATCATTTTCAGTAGTAACTACGTCCAATAACAGGTTACTTTACCCTACAATTTTTTTCAATAGTTATCGTAACACTGCCCCGTATTCCTTGATTTATCACGACTGCGTTTCTCTCACACTAAATTTAACTTATATAATATTCTTTTTCTTTAATCCTGGTCCAGGGAAGAGGATAGAATCCGCATCCTTAATATTACAAATATCAAAAAGAATTCACTTTTAATATATAAGCTATATATTGCTGCTATTTCACAATATATTATATACTAGCGGTCCGGTACGTGTTTCGTTACATATAAAGTGAAATATTTAAAAAATAATAATTGGAACATCAAATTCATGCATCAAACAGCATGAATGACATAAAAAGTTTCAATTATTGTCAATACTGAAAATAGTTTCAATTTGACAACACAATCCGCCATTTATTAAATTCATTTGTTACAAAAAATGTGATAAATGAAGAACCGCTCTACCGATTTTGTGCAAACTTCACATAGACCATCTACTAAATAGTCCGAACAAAGCCTAAACATTTGGTTTAGATAGGTGAGCCCGTTCTTGAGTTATAAAATTACAACGAAAAGTGCCATTGATTTTTTTATATATAGATTTGATTCCGTCCAAAAGAAAAATCCACTTTTCGCTTTTCAGTTTTTTATTAGGACTACTTGACATTGACAGTCGTATTTTTTATAAAACTTAATATAATTTATAACAATCAAAAGGAGGTTGCGATCGCCAACACTATATGTGAAAAGATTATTGGCACAATTCCACTTTATTTTAATGAAATCTTAACTATGTAATTATTCTCATTAATTCTAGTTTTGACATTGTCTTCAATATCATATTATAGTATTAATGTAATTCTGTTGGTAGACTTAACAAATAAATAAATAAAACAAAACACTAAAGTAAATAATAATAATAATAATAACATAAACGATAAGTTCATCACAAATCATATCAAAAAAAAAGACACCATAAATAACATTTAATATCAAGAAAACAAAATTTATTGGTATCCGCTGTTGAAACCGAACGCAACTTGCTTCACTTAAAAAAGCATTTGCCCATTATCAGGGAACGTTAGAGAGAGACAACACTACTTTATTTGATAAGGACGTGTTCCCACTTGAATCAACCTTTCTAATAAGCATTTCTAATCTTGGGTAATAACCCACCTTTCGGTTGTCTTGGTAGCGCTCTGATTCCCTAGTAGTGAGTCGCGGAACTATTTAATGCCATCCTATTTGCTCTAATTGGAATGAATTTCCAATATGAATGAAGGACTGTTCTAGTAACGCATGCATTCATATTATATTGTGGGACCCATAGTTTGGGAGCTTCTGTACTAGTTAATAAATAAATATATATTATAAAGACCAAAGATTTGTATTTTTGTATGTTTGTAACGAATTGGCTCAAAACTACTGGACCGTAAACAAAAATTCTTTCACCATTTGAATGCTACATTATCACTGATCAATATAGGCTATATAAATTACAGGTAAAAGAAATAAGGATGCTTACTAAAACTACAATAATATAACCCAAGGTAGTATTTAAAATTGCCATATAAAAGACAGGCGTTGAAATATGAAACATTATTAAACTTTATATCTTCATTACTACGCGAACGAAGTCGGGGGCGACAGCTAGATTTACCACATATTTAAATATGCCTATTTCTACCAAAAAAAAAAAAAGATTTGTTACGAATATATATAAAATAATATAAAGTTCATAAAACTAATTCTTCTGTTATAGATTAAAGAAGATTAGATGAATTAAAGAAAATGTTAGATGCAGTAGGAATTTTAATTTGATTTTGCAAGACCAGTCATTTTGAGTGGTCTGGTAAATTGAGTGTTAATAAAATAGGATCGTAGAAGAACTAACAAACTAACTACGTACTAAGTGTGTGGCCGACTTAAGAAAAAAGAGTTCCTTTGAAAATATTTAAATTAAGTCTTTCCCTTAATGTCGAACATTATTTTTTTATCGGCGACTCCAAATAAAGATATTTGGGGGGAAAAAAGGTTTTTAAAGGAACATTTTTGAGGTTTTCTTTTAAAATAGACATAACACCTTTTGTTTTATTATGTACTTAAACGATAAAGTCGTCTTCGGAAAAGCGAGCGACGTTTTTAAAAACAATAAATTTAATTTATTATGTATTTTGAGATAAATTGTATATTTATATTTATTTACAAAATTACAATTTTACAGGAGAGCGATTTAAAGTTGTTATTGTGCATAGTATGTTTATGTACATTCTTCATTGTTGTATTGAGTATCTCAGAAACCATTGAGAAAAGTTTTTTTTATTCATGAATTATATTTTGAATCTATTTTAACAAAGAAAGCGAAATATTACTTCCGACTTTATTAAGTTTTCATCACGCAGAAGTTAACTTGGCATCTCAAATCACATGCAACGTACAAGTCTTAATGAAATTCAGCAAACAGGACTAATGACCTGATGACCATCAGCGCCAACGACTCTTTAAAATAATTAGTTCAAGCAATAAATTCCAAAAAGGAGGAACCTTGAAAGGGTTAAATAATTCAAACGGACCCTTTTTTGATAACACTCGTTTACCTGCATTAAGACGGTTAATACAATTTTTAGGTAAAGGGGCCTCTTAGACCCCGAGTCCCTGTTTGTATACAACGCACTGAATCCCTTCCCTGGACCATTATATTTTAAGTGATCTCTCACAAATACAATTACACGTTTGAATTTATTCAGTTAATAATAATAACTCCTAAAAGATATGATTCGACCTCAGCCAGCATAACGAAGAAATGAAATGAAAATAGTTTATTAGCATAGGCACTAAAGGTGTATAACGAAAAGAAGATCACAATAAACTCGCCAATATATAAACTATGGGAACATATGGGTTGGTCCCAAAATGTGTTAATTAATAATAGAACAATGGGTTTATCACGAATTTTAGTCTGGCTTTCGAACCGAGTTCGCTTCAAGCGATTTGTATGGAAATTTGAGCAGCGCCACCGCGTGCGGATTTGGAACTACAATATTTTAGATACTTTTTGTTAATTTTCGAACGTCTCGATCTTTCGTTCATTTGATAGATTGCTGGTGCTCGTTAGTCGTTAGTAAAAATTCATGATCCCGATTGCTAACGGATCCGTTTTACTTGTGACAGCTCGATTCGAAAGCCAGACTAAATTCGTGATAAGCCCACTGTTCCTTCATTCATATTTATAACGCTTATATTTTCACTTGTTTCATTCCAATTAGAACAAATAAGACTACATTAAGTAGTTCCACGACTCGCTACTAGGGAATCTTTGAACATACCAATATTTATAATCCCATTTTTCTAAGACTGCAAAGAGGTGTGTTCTAAGATTGGAAATTTTTGATGGATGTAAACTTTGGGAACCACTGTCTAGCATTTATAAATAACTAGCTGTTGCCCGCGGCTTCGCTCCCGTTAAGAAGTATTATTATTAATTAGGTATAGTTTTTGCGGCTTTGTTTTTGTTTAGCGTGTGTAAAAACGTCTTCATCATAGTAGCTCCAATCTTTAATTTCAGTTCAATCAGTCGAAAATCTAATAAGATTTATACAAACTTTCATCTCCTATTTTATCCACTTAGGGGTGGAATTTTTCAAAATCCTTTCTTAGCGGATGCCTACGTCATAACATCTACCTGCATGCCAAATTTCAGCCCGATCCGTCCAGTGGTTTGGGCTGTGCGTTGATAGATCACTAAGTCAGTCAGTCAGTCACCTTTGAGTTTTATATATATAGATAAAAAAAATACACTCATCTGAGTTGATGTTACGTTAAATTACTATACAATATTTATTTGAAATATATATAGGAATCACCATAAAGCGTAAAAGCCAGACGCATATGTTTACTACCTATCGACAGCCTTCGTGGTGCAACCGACCGCCAATCTGTTACTGCTTCATATTCCAATTGAAACATTTTTATTTGCGATTTTTTTTTTAATAATTCAAACGTAGTTTACAGTTTATTATACAAAAATAATCAATTATCGTGCGACGTCGCGGGCAGATGCTAGTCAATGACATATTAGCAGATATCGGTAAAGAAACAAAGGGTTAAATTGTTATATACTTTAGACGAACAATAGGTTAATTTTGCAGCATCTAAATCATCTGACATAGGTATATTGTGTAGACCAAGATGCATAACTCAAAAAATTACTTTCTTTTGTTTTTTTCTTTTAAAACTAAGCATTATTTGACAGTATTATTGTTATTATATTTATTTATTCAGCCTACTTACAAAATTACATTATGACTATATATTAAAAAAAGGAGTACTATTATACAAACTAAATGAAATTTTAATTCTAGGATAGGACGGCATGCTTAAGGTGATAAAGGGATAGATACTACACTTCTAGTAAAATACAATACGGAAATACATAAAAATAAAACAAGAACCAAATAGATGTAAAAAATCTTGTGTATTTGACTGAATTAATATAAACGATTATTTTCATGACAAAACAATGTAATTGAGATGATTGTGTGTATGTTGGTATGATTATATACTTAGGTACTAGCTTTATTTACATTAATTGTATTAAATCGCTGAATGACTATAGGATAATATACTATATGGCATTAACCCAGTATGCCGTCCCATGGTAGTACCACCACGTTCAAGCGAAACACTCGTGAAGTAACCCAGTCGCGTTCGGGATCAGTGGGCTTATCACGAATTTAGTCTGGCTTTCGAATCGAGCTGTCACAAGGAAAACGGATCCGTTAGCAATCGGGATCATGAATTTTTACTAACGACTAACGAGCACCAGCAATCTATCAAATGAACGAAAGATCGAGGCGTTCAAAAATAAGTATCTAAAATATTATAGTTCCAAATCCGTACGCGGTGGCGCTGCTCAAATTTCCATACAAATTGCTTGAAGCGAACTCGGTTCGAAAGCCAGACTAAAATTAGTGATAAGCCCACAGTTTGAAAGCCAGGATAACGAGAGGAATGTGCGCTGTCAATTTGTCAATCAAATGGACCACATTCTAGCTTAACATCAGGCGGAGTGTGGTCCATATGACTATAGGCTAAAATAAAAAATATATATACAGGCTATTAATGAGCTTTGTGTCATTTCCAGAACAAAAGAATTGATAGCCAGAATAGTAAACATTCGCACCCTTTGTAAGTAGACCATTCAGGACAAATCTCGGTCAATATTCGCCACTTAATCGTATGACTAGTCAATACAATTACTTATTTAAAAGAACTGACATAGACGCTTTTTCCTACAACAATCCAAAATACAGGAAACATCTTGATACTAACTATCTTCAACTCTTCAACTAACTAACTAACCAGCATTTTAATTTTGTTTTTTATATTTGTGATTCTCTTTTTTCTTTTTTCTCTCCCCTCTTCCTAACATCTATTTGGTTCTTGTATTTTTATGTTTATGTATTTTTGTAATTTTATTAGAAGTGTAGTATCTATCCCTTTATCACCTTGAGCATGCCGTCCATATAATAGTAGTCCTTTTTATAATATGTAGTTCTAATGTAATTTTGTAGGTAGGTGAATAAATAAATAAGATAGTTTTGACAAGTCAACGAGCTCTCCGTCTACACAGACCCTTCAGATGAGGTTACAAAGACTTAATGAAATTCCAGGGCAAGCCATAATTGAACCCATTATATCTTGTTAAATTCTATTGTTCGACTACAAACAATGAAATATGTTTGTGTATTAATTTGTGGGGCTTTTGTTATACTCGAAAAGCGGTTAAATAGCGTTTAAACGTGTCAAAGATTGTAAACGATATGGGCATATCGATTTATTGTAACCTTAATTTTATATTCATAACGCAGTTGGAACTAACGTATTAGCGATTTTCGTTTTTTTGTTAAAATTAATGGTTTCTGAGATACTCAATACAAAACAATGCACAATGACAACTTTAAAACGCTCTCCTGTAAAAATGCAACGTTCTAGAACCAACCTTATTTATTTACGATATAATTTTATTGCTAGCGAAATGCATTCCTCTATTTTAAATAATCTAGAACAGTGTTTCCCAAAGTGGGCGCTGGAGGCTTAGAGGGGGCGCTAAGGGTTTAATTAAACTTCAGGCGAGACTAAATGTTAGTGAGGTTTTTAAGGTTGGGACAAAATTTTATAATTTCTTATTCAATATTCTACATTAGCAGAATTGTCTTTAATATATATCTGAGGTCATAAAAGAAGAAGAAGAAGAAGAAAGATAAGTAAGATGATAGTGACAGAACAAATGTCAAAAAGCTAAAATCTTCTTAAATAAGTATTTTCAGCTCGTATAGGTACACTACGGTTGTAGAGAAAAAATAACGGAAGAAGAAAACCGTGCTCTTGGTAGTGTTGTCAAATAGAATAAATGTGTTTAAAATGGAGAGAGTTAATTAGTGTTTGAAAATAATAGCATTGAAACTGTGGACTTATCACGAATTTAGTCTGGCTTTCGAATCGAACTGTCACAAGTAAAACAGATCCGTTAGCAATCGGGATCATGAATTTTTACTAACAACTAACGAGCACCAACAACCTATCAAATGAACGAAAGATCGAGACGTTCGAAAATTAACAAAAAGTATCTAAAATGTCGTAGTTCCAAATCCGCACGCGGTGGCGCTGCTCAAATTTCCATACAAATCGCTTGAAGCGAACTCGGTTCGAAAGCCAAATTAAAATTCGTGATAAGCCCACTGGTATAGATCGATATAATATTGTATGTGGTTACCTTCTTCTTCTTTATTAATGGCCTCAGACGTCTAATGAAGACAATTCTGCTAATATCGAGTATTTGGGCAAAAACCCAATAAGGGATCACATGTAAAACCTCATCTCAAAAAAAAACCCGTATATGGTTATAATTATAATTAAAACTTGACGCATATGTGGTTTGGTACTAACCCGAGCTTTGATCAAAGAATTCTAAAACAAAAAAAAAAACCTATATAAATATTACTATCGTAGTCATTTTTTCTAACAGAGACATTTCATAGATTAACCCTTTTATTTTGATGTGGGGTAAGCTGGCCCTCCGTATCATAGTCGGATTAGCCGGGAAGCAGGTGCAAACTTATGTTCGAGATGTGAACAACATTCCGAGCGAAACGTAACGTATTTTTATGTGGTTCTGTAGAATTTTTTACACGTAAAGACTTGTCATACTATTGGTATTAGAGATCCTGCTACTTGCATACAACTGGGTCACAAACGAATCAAGATAGTTCATTTACAATATATTGTTAGATTTTTTTATTATACTATATTTATATATCTTTCTTGTGGTCCTTCTTCTCGTCATACGCCTTTCCGAAGCCATTATAGATTCTGACGATGAGCAAGCACACGCCTTTAGTGCCTATGCTAAAAAACGATTTTCATTTCATTTCATATAACAATAACAATGTCTTATACCAGCGGTTCTCAAACTTTTTTGGCGAAGGAAAAAGCCTTAATATAATTATAAAAAACTGATTTATACGTATTTATAAATAATCATATTGCAATGTAATATTATGTAATATTTAGTTGGAATATTTAGATGTAACGTTATAATCTCCCTTTGGTAGGTATTTTTTGCAGTATTTTAGCCCTAGGGTTCCGCGGAACAGCACTTTGAGAATGTCTTATATCATACAAGCGATGTATAAATAATTTTTGTGTGTTATATTTTGAAGAGCGCCATCTATGTGCGGATAGCGGAGTTATTACAAACTACGGCGTAATATTATTTTGTATTCATAATTAATTATACTAACTGTTATTCATTTATACTTGTGTAAGCTTTAACATATATTATAGCGAGTTAGTTGTTTTGTATAAATTATTATGTTGTTTTATTTCATTAATATTTATGTAACATATATATGTAGTTACCGTATTATATATGTATGTGAGGTTAGGCTAAAACGGAATGTGTGTGAAAGAGACGAAAGATGATAGAGGGGGAGGGGAGGGGGGGGGGGGGAAGGAGAGAGAAGGGGAATCGAAGGGGAGAGACGGGTATGTTGTTTCATTTTGGAACCCACATGTATATGACAAAATTTTTTAAAAACATTTTCGAATAAAACGGAACCCTAAAATCCCGGTACGTGTTTGAATATAAATATTGACTAGAGCCGTCAGCTTGTTAACATTACCTTCTCTGTCTAACAACGCCTTTAACCCTATATCTATCTCCGTCTTTTATTTGGGTTACAATGATCTCCATAACACGATTCTGAGGTAAAAAAAAAATAGTCACGGTTTTTTAATATCTAATTTTGTTTTAAAAAGAAAGTTTTCGATTAAACAATTAACACATGATTCATTTATACCTATTTTTATTATAATAATTTTTCAAACAACAAAAAACAAGTGGATTTAATTCACGATTGAATTTTTTAAATAAATTATTCTTACAAAATTATAGTACTTTATATTTTTATTACTACGCCGACGAGGTCTAGTAAATACTAAATATACGAGTATATAAGACACCGTTTTGTTTTGTTGTAAATAAAACCAAAAGTTTCAATAACTGAAATTAAAGAATGTTTTTATCAATACTTAACTATAATAATATTAGACAATTGCACATAACATTAAAAATTGAATACCTGAAATTAAAGAAACGATATTTCAAGTAATTATTCAACAACTTTTAGCTTTTAAAAATATCTATGCGACAACGTGACGTTGTGTCAAGACGCCCATAGACAATCGCGACACGACCAGAGACTATGGCGCTGCGAAGCATGGCAAATATGAAATGTAGTTTCTTTACATATCCCTACTAATATTATAAATGTGAATGTGAGTTTGTTTGTTACGTTTTCACGCAACAACTACTTAACCGATCATCATGAAACTTCGTATACATAGGACTTTTAATTTTAAAAAATAATTATTTACTATAGTTTCCAATTGGCTATAGTTAGTATGATCTCTGATACTTATTTAATGACTTAAATGCGAGCGAAGCCGCGGGTAAAAGCTAGTATAGTAATAAAAATAAATGTGTCGAAGAAGAATAGCTGCTGTATACTAGCATTGTCATCTAAGAAACCAGTAGGAAGAATATAATTAATATTGTTAATAATAATAAGAATATAAGTAATTTCTCTATTACTCTTCGTTGCAGCAATAATGCTGTAAATGTGTAAATGCCTTGTTTTTAAGATATTAATGCGAGATGACGTGTCTGTGTTTTGTGTTGACGTCCGTTATCACCAAGTGACACAGTTAATGGACCACAGCAGGGAATTATTGAGACACGAATTTAAGGCGGCCTTTTAGATATACTATTTTATTTAAAAGTTTATACATTTAAACCCTCCGTCGAGCGCGCCCGATCTCACAGGCACAGCAATTATAGATTCTATGAAGTCTTTTAGTTTTTAGTCTGATTTAAAAGGGAAAAAAAATTCTATTACTTTTGTATAAAAATTATTTCTAAACATTTCAATAAAAAAAGGTTGATTAGATTTAATTAGAAAAAATTTAATTATCATTTTTCTCAATGAGCCCGTCAAGCAGACCGCGCCCGAAGGGTTAACACTACCATCCATATATATTAGCGAGGTTGCAATTTTAATCTATATAACAGTGACAGAAATGGTATCAAAATAACCACCACTACATGCAGTACAGCTCTGATGAACAAGAGTGTACTCGGTGTGGGTCCGCGCATTTTCAACCATTTACGTAGGGATATAAGAGACATTGATAATTTTAACATATTTAAAAAGAATCTCAACGTATTTTTAATGAACAAGTCCTACTATTCAATTGGTGAATTTATGAGTGACATTTCTGTTATAGTAAAATTTAATTGTATGAATTATTTGCATTTCATATACAATGTGTAAAATATATGATACTACTAACATTATTTTAAGACCTACGTTACTAACCATATTTATGGCAATTAAATTTCTTTTCAGATGAAGTATCCGCATGCCAGTCTGTCCTTATTTACCCTTTAAAAAAACAATTATAAAAAATTTATTTCTACAAATGTAAATTCAGAAAATAGAAAAATTAAGTACGAGCAAACGGTAATAAAAAGCCTTAGATAGTTTTCAACGTTCATAATAATTAGAGATGTGCCGATTATGACTTTGGCCGACTAGCCGATTAGTCGGTTGTAAATAAGCCGACTACGGTTTAGGGGATTCCCGTGACGCTTCGTTTACAGCTGATTCGCTGCAATTTCAGTCACTACTGACATGTGGACAAATATAAATAACAAAAAAAGTTTTTGAGTTTTACAGCTCACTAGTTTGACGATAGTTTCAAATATCGTCACGCAGTATTGCAATATATGTCATTAAATATTATGTTGATTTGTTTTTTAATTAAGATACTAATTTTGTTTGATAAATTTCATCAATATATTTTCTTTACAAGGAAGTAACACATACATTTTATTGAAAAATAGACACAAAGTAACAAGCCGGATAGTCGGCGCTTTTTACCGATTAGTCGCCGACTAGTCGCCGACTACGAAAGTGGCCGGATAGTCGGCTTTACCGACTAGTGGCCGACTAGTCGGAACATCTCTAATAATAATATAATAAAAAATATATAACTAATAAACACCGCCTTAATTGAAAAAGCAATACACAAAATAGGTACATATAAATCTGTAATATCACGTGATTGAGTAGAAAGTTAAAAAACAATTTGTATTATTATCCCTGACTGTACCTGTGCGTTCTATCAATAAACGCCTTATGCCCTAATACAAATAGAGACCAAAATAGTGTGTATATAATTTTAATTCGTAAGCTTAAGAGATATTTGTTTTTAAGAATGTTAAGTAGCTATAATCGGGTGTAGGTAAATATTTCAATCATTTTGAGTGTATTCACTTGTTTTATTTTAAAAAACAAACTGGTATAAACTTTCGACATTACTCAAGCATGCGTAGAAAAGACAATCTTCAAATGGATACAGTTTGAACTTTGGACTGGAGGAAACGATCATTAGAAAGGGATAACCATATTCTTATCATGTGTAAAAGGGATGCAGATATCTCATTTACCGTTCACGACACCGCGATCGTTTCTCTTTCTATCGCTTATATATCTACAAAAATTGTATCCATTTGAAAATCGCCATGTATACAAGAAGCAAACTAACAAAATAATATATTTATTCATATAATGTTTATTATTTTAATAATAAGCATTATATAAATATATTTTGTTTATTTTAAAAGTTGTATATTAGACTGCTATTTCCTAAACACGGCCGCCATCTTGGATTTTAGGAAAGGAAGAACAAACGCAGTCTCTGGAACAGAGGCGGTTCGTCCTAAAGAGCGCTGGTGCAGTGCACTCCCACGAAAATTACAGAAGTAATCTATATTTCTTCATAACACATACTATCCTTACATTACATTCATTCTATTCTACTATGCCTATACAATAGTATATTATACTATCTATCTATATATATAAAACTCAAAGGTGACTGACTTAGTGATCTATCAACGCACAGCCCAAACCACTGGACGGATCGGGCTGAAATTTGGCATGCATAAAGCTACTATAACGTAGGCATCCACTAAGAAAGGATTTTGATCAATTCTACCCCCAAGGGGATAAAATATGGGATGAAAGTTTGTATAAATTTTATTAGATTTTCGACTGATTAAACTGAAATTAAAAATTGACAGATATGTGGCTAATAACTGGAGCAAGTTTTCAATTATGACCCACGATAGGAATAACGCGAGCGAAGCCGCTGGCAAAAGCTATACTATATATATAATGTTATATATGTATACCGATATATTATATTATACTATACTATAGTTCTGTAATTTTCGTGGGAGTGCACTGCACCAGCGCTCTTTAGGACGAGCCGTCTCTGCTCTGGAATAGGTATTCAATCGCTGCCGTTGATATTGTTAAATAAAATGAAGAAACAAAAACTAAAATAATGTTTGAATTGACCCACTTTTTTGTGATACATGTTCTTTACTTTATGTAGTATTTCTCGATAGTGATAAAATTCAATTATAAGTATGTATTTAATTAATAAGCAATGTATAAAAGCCCTTACAATATCGCATTAGGAATATTAATCCATTTTCATGTAGAAAACTTGGTACTAAGCAAGACACACAATTTCATTAACGAAGTGCCTCTATCGCAAGAAAAAATAATGGAGGCTCTATACTAAATACTAGAGGGAGGGAGTAAACATTGATTAAAACCTTCTTGTTTTTATTTTTGTTTATTTTAGGCTACATCATTTTTTTATTTATTTATTTATTTACTTTTAGTAAATGGGTTCCAATAGAACGCATTTACTCGTCAAAACAAATACAAATATAAATCAATTTGATTTAGCTGCTGTATACTGGCATTATCCACTTACATACTAATGTCATAATAATCTACTATGACGTAGAAGAATAGCTGCTGTATAGGGGCATTGTCATCCTATTGTATACCTAAGGGTAAACATGAAACGACATATGTCCAAGCTTTTTTATCGGAGTCCATGGCTACATAGTAAGTCGGTATTGGCAAGGTGCCGATTTAACGCCTTCTAAGGATTCGTAGCTTTATATACTTGAGCAAGACGCAATGACGCAACTCGATATAAACAATTTAAAATAAATATAATAGCGAATGCTGAGTAGACCCCAAAATGTAATATATATGTTAGTGTTAATGAACATGTCTTCAATCATATTGGTAACATATATTTTCATTAATGTAGGCTTTATTTAGTTCCCCAACTCGCTACTAGGGAATCTCTGAGACAGCCAAGGGATGGAACTCAATAAAATTTGGAAACCACTGTTCTAGAATATTATTTGAAGTAACGGACGGATGTTGACTGTCTTAGTACGAACGTTGTATTGATAGCTCAGTACAGAAGTATGGAGTAGACGGCAATTGTTTTGTATTGTCGTGATAGCTGGTACTTTATATTAGATATGTTAAAATTGTTCTTCTTTGCACATATGTGGACGTTTAGTTTTTTTAAATTATAGCTACTGTCAATAATAAATAAATAAAAATGATACTAATTAATTCATTAAAGAATCCCTCTATAAGATAAGTAAGATATATTATTCTTGCAATAAAAAAATCAAAAATATTTAGTTTACTATACGTAATACCCCGCTTAACGCGACCCCGTTATACGCTGTTTCACTTTAACGCGAAATTCAAATTTCGCACTCAATTGCCCCGCATTACGCGAAAGAGTGCGTATAAACATAATGTAGTTATCAACTTCTCTAAAGTCGCGGGAATTTCAGTTTTTTCCGGAACGTATCACTCGCGTAAAGTGGGGCATTACTGTAATACTTAGTATTTTTTTTTTAAACTAAAAATTAAATATAAATTTAACACAAAGCATATTTTTTTTATTTATAAAGCCTACCTACAAAATTACATTAGAACTACATATTATAAAAATGACTACTATTATATAAACTAAATGAAATTTTAATTATAATAGGACGGCAGAAAAAAATAGAATCATAAAAATTACAAAAATACAATAAAAAAAAAAAAAAGTTTTACAAATAGATGTAAACATAAACATATAAAAGTTTTACATTAAACACAATATTCATATTGTTCTAACATTAGTTCCAAAATTACTTTCGACGCTGTTTAATCTAAAATAATATCTACATTCAATAATTTCCTCATGAAAATTTGTTTTACGAACTGAAATCGCTTAAACCCACACAAGTTAGCGATTAAGGCTGCGTTTACACATTTCCCTTCTCTCTGATAGCGAATCACGCGAAGCCACAGCTGTTAAAATCTACCCAATTCACTTCCTAATCGACATATGTAAAATAACCCTAAAATAAGTTTAAATGTATCTATAAAATCCTAAACAAGTTGAAGGTTTAGAAGAGAAAACAAACTCCTATTTTGAAATATAATTTCAGTAAAATGAAGGAGAAATTTTAGATGGTTTTAAATTAAAAAAAACCTTCTAACATCCTACAAAATCGTATATTACAGGAAAGCTATATAAAATTGTTATTTTGCATTAGTTTGTATAGATTCTTCATTGTTGTATTGAGTATCTGAAAAATTATATTTTAACGGTTTTTTGTTTCGACTAGACCAGTGATTGTCCACAAATTCTCTAAATAATATGATTTAAAAAAAATTAATTTAATTTTTCTTTGTGTGGCACCCAATTTTGAAATCGTTAAGTGTGCCACAACAAAAAAAAAAGGTTGTGTATCACTGGACTAGACTTTTGCTAATTTTAATGATTAAATAAATATTGTTACAATCTAATTAACTAACATGCAATGAATAAAGCTTGAAATTGGATTGTCAGATATCAAGTTTAGTCAGTCGCTTCAATTGCCAATCAATACAAAGCAATCACATTCCGAGATGCTTCTATTAAAGGATTAAGTGGTGATACGTGTATTGCTTGGCTAATTGGGGTGAGCAGAGACTATGGAACCGATATGTAACCGAAACATCATAAAACTAATTAAAAATAAAAGGAAATTGTTCAAAATTATTTTGCTTATAATTCCCGCTACAACATTCAGTAATTTGTCTCGACGCGTTTCGCCACTTCACGTGGCATCAGTCGTTGAAGCGAAGCCGAAGCGACCGCACGTATCCTGATGATGCCACGTGAAGTGGCGAAACGCGTCGAGACAAATTACTGAATAATTAAAAATACTTAATACATCTATTGCTTTAAGGCTTCTAGGTCAGTGGTTTCCAAAGTTGACAGGGCTCTGATACATCTAATAAAAATTCTAATCTTATGACCAGTATAAATATTGGTAATACCTAGTAGCGAATCGAGAAACTATTTAATGTCGTCTTATTGGTTCTAATTAGAATGAAAATAAAATTAGCCAATATGAATGTAGGACTGTTCTATTAGCACATACTCGTACATACATAATACATTTGGGAATCACTCAATATTCACGTCTCACAGTTTGAGAACTTCTGATTTAGGCATTAAAAACGACTAGAGTCTGACGCAAAGGATGAGGCACTTATCCCTTCCCTAATTCAATTAAATTGAATTTTATTTCTAAAAAAAAAATTAAGGGACATCTAAAAGACCTAATGTCAAAATTATCTCGAGGAAACCACTGAAGAGGGGAGACATGACAATACATTGTATAAGGGATGGCCTTTAAAATACCCTAAATGTGTTTTCATTACGACCTCGGAATTACGACCCGATTTGTTATTTTTTGACCTGTAAATAAATATTGACGTTTATTGTCGAGGTATTTGTTTTTTATAATTAGTAATAAAAATAGTTAGTAAAAAGCGAGCGTAAATACGAAAAACACTTATTTTCAGTAGCAGTTTCCATTCAAATACCGCGCTGTAGCTTGACATAAGAAAAACGGTCACATGCCGGTTTATTGAAAACAATCTTAATATAACTTTATTATTTTATAAATTCTATTTAGTTACTAAATATTTGGACTAAGATTTAAGTGTATGTTATTAAACCGAACTTTACGAATATCTCGATAAAAATAATATATAAAAGCAATAACAATCCGCATAAAATATTGTATTTTAAATACATATATTTTCTCAGACTTTGATTGCTAGTACTAGTCTAAAATCGTATTATAATGCGATATACAATAAAGAATTAAAGTAACAGGTCAAAAATTCAAGGTTAAATTGTGACTGCACTCAAATGAAAGGGTCCGTCGTGACCTCAAAACGAACTCTGAATTACTAATTAGAGCTCACTCAATATTAATAGGGTACGATTTAAAATTAATTTACGGAAAATTCAATTTCCTTCAGACTAATTTAACTCTCAAAACAAATGGATTTAGTTGACACATTTCTTTTACAGTTATACCGTTTCGCCTTTAGGTCCCTTCTCGGTACGTTTGTTTTTTGATTTATGCGTGTTACACATTTCTGCGTATCCCACACACAAACTTTTTGCGCAGTATAGAATGATCCAAGTCGAATAATCACTTACTACAAATTTACATAGTTGAACTTTTTCATTACAAATTCTATGTGATACGTGATGTACCACCACTTTCAAGCGGAACACCCGTGAAGTGACCTAGTCGCGTTTCGGGATCAGCTTGGAAGTAGCCGGGATAACGAGAGGAGTGTGCCCTGTCAATTTGGACAGAGCACATTCGTCTCCTCAAGCCGGCATAGTGGAGCCGACTGTTGCGCGCAGACATATGTCTGTGGTAACAGTTGTCTATGCTCATGGACCGCACTCTAGCTTAACAAAAGGCGGAGTGTGGTCATATGCTGAGCTATTAATAAAAATAATAATAATAATTAAAAGTTTTGTAAGTGATGGGTCCCACGTGACAGGCAATGCCTAGTGTGGGACCATCGAAAACTATATTATGTAATATTATTCTTAAATAAATAAAAATAAATAAATAAAGAAGTAATGATCAGGTGATGACAGTTCAAATAACGCTCCAGCATCGTATCTGTGGGCTTATCACGAATTTTAGTCTGGCTTTCGAACCGAGTTCGCTTCAAGCGATTTGTATGGAAATTTGAGCAGCGCCACCGCGTGCGGATTTGGAACTACAATATTTTAGATACTTTTTGTTAATTTTCGAACGTCTCGATCTTTCGTTCATTTGATAGATTGCTGGTGCTCGTTAGTCGTTAGTAAAAATTCATGATCCCGATTGCTAACGGATCCGTTTTACTTGTGACAGCTCGATTCGAAAGCCAGACTAAATTCGTGATAAGTCCACTGAATACAATCTAAAATCTGTAACCAAGGTGTTTTTAGCAAGGGTAATTGTATGCACTATTTATTTGTATAACTTATTGTATCTCAATACCGTTTAGGGTGTATACGAAGGGATAATCATATTTCCATCAATATCTGAGCATTAACAAGGGTAGAGAATTTATTTGTGAGTTTCCTGAAATCCCTCGAAAGGTACTGGAAGTGGCCGAATGACTAATGTTGGGGTCGAGCAGAATGACAGGCGTTTGGTTGGACCGTCGGAAAAAAGAATAATGGACTACGGACTGGATGTAACTTTGCGATGTACTTCTCGTTTAGTGCTGTTATACTTGAACGTTGGCTGGCTTGGGAGCAACTGTTGGTAAATAGGTGCTAATAAGTAATACAGTGTTACTAACCCCAAGAAACTAAACAGCAGCTCACCAATAGGTAGGACTTCTCTCAGCCGATGAATCACTGCTAATTTTATCAAAGACGTTGTAAATATTGTTATTTAATATAAACGGCGGGATTACATATGTTTCACTAATTCAATACGCAATACAATAGGGCTTTCATTCTCAATCACATAGACTGTGATCGAGGTTTCCCTCGTATCCCGACAAGAGTAAATACTGCCATCTAGTGTCATTGGTTTTTTTTAAATTTTAAAAATTAAATTCGCCTTTTGTAAAATTCAAAATGTTTCAAATAAATAGATAAATAATAAATCAAACCTTATAACTTAACTATTTTCATCACTGAATATTCCAAAACTAATTTGTGGGTAGTTATAAAATAATAACGAAATACCAACACGGATGAATGATTAAAACATTATCCGATTATAAGACTTTCGAATAAAAAATAATTGAATTAATCAATTGAAAATAATAATCATGATACAAGTTGACACTATTGATATCAATTATAAATTCAATTAAATTGAAGTCGCTGTCAAAAATAATTGGATTGTCAGATTTAATTGTGATTGTTTTGAGGAGAAACAGTGTGGTCTGTTTATTTATGATAGTGAGATTGTCTGGTTTAAAATTAATTAATTTTAAATTATTTAACGTCATACGTGGACTTGTTAACCGAAACGAGAGGGACCCGATATCAACAATTAAATTTAAAATCATATAAAACCACGCTTAGCTCAATACTAGGAAAACAAATAAATCTTCCTACAAAAACAACGTTCGGTCATATGACTGCTCGCCTCTATTCAGTGGGCTTATCACGAATTTAGTCTGGCTTTCGAATCGAGCTGTCACAAGTAAAACGGATCCGTTAGCAATCGGGATCATGAATTTTTACTAACGACTAACGAGCACCAGCAATCTATCAAATGAACGAAAGATCGAGACGTTCGAAAATTAACAAAAAGTATCTAAAATATTGTAGTTCCAAATCCGCACGCGGTGGCTCTGCTCAAATTTCCATACAAATCGCTTGAAGCGAACTCGGTTCGAAAGCCAGACTAAAATTCGTGATAAGCCCACAGGACTAACAAGGCAGGTGCTCCGTCCAGGTGTTGTGAAGAGCTTTTGGAGGAATGCTAGTTCAACAGCTAAAGTAAATTTTATTTCATGCGGGAGAACCTCTGATCTAGAGATGAGATTAAACCAGATTAAACCCAAAATAATTTGTGGTCTGTAAAACTAACCTCAACGGCCATTGGTTGACCACATATAACCAAGGTTGGATTTAGAGTCTGGTTATTAGGGTCACAGAGAAGCCTTTAAGCAACAGGTGTTACGCACTTTTTAAACATAATATCGTTTTAAATTGTTAAATTAGAATAGACCAGCCCTGGGGCTCCGCAAAGCCTTTGTAGGGCTCCGCGAGAATACTAGCAATAATGAGAAAAAATACACATCTTCTATCTAAAGCAGCCATTCTCAAAGTGGTGTTCCGCGGAACCCTAGGGCTAAAATATTGCAAAAAATACCTACCAAACTAAATATTACGTAATATTACATTGCAATATGATTATTCATAAATACATATAAATCAGTTTTTTATAATTATATTAAGGCTTTTTTCTTCGCCAAAAAAGTTTGAGAACCGCTGATCTAAAGACAAACTCTCTTCGATCAAACCAAATATCAATTGACGAAAAATAATAAACAGTTTCATACATCCTATTAAATTTTTCTTTATTTTATTATACCTACTATTATTTATTTATAGCATACACTTACATTGTAACATGATTACCTATTATTAAACTTTAATAATGATAATTAAAGAATGCACGCAACTTTTTCTTTTATTTTGGGGTTCCGTCAAAAGTTTCGCTTTTCAAAAGGGTTACGTCTCCAAAAAAGTTTGTGAATCGCTGTTATAGAGTTTATTTTTAATTATTATTTTTTAAACTAAAGCCTCATTTATTTTTTAATAAATGTATATATTTTCATAAGCAACTTTATTACAATGACCAATAACTCATAAAAAGGTTGAATATACATAATTCAAAGGCTCGCATGCTTATCTGAAAGCTATTTCTGAAAGAAACATATTACCTTATGAAAAAAGGTACACAGTACTAAAAGGAAAACTTAAGTATGAGGTATCCATTTATTGTGTATATTTTTTTCTAAGAAAAACAATTCTGTTAAGCCGAACTTGATGGGGCAATTTGTTACCAATTTTATTTGGAAGATTTATTGTTTAATATATATATATTTATATATATATATATATATATATATATATATATATATATATATATATATATATATATATATAAGGTTTTTGACATTCATTTGTTCTGTCACTGTCATCTTTCTTTTGTTTTTCTATTGCTCACAATACATTGTGATAATTATATTTTCAGATCCATTTTAATCTGGTTTATTGTTTCATATCAATAAATATATATATATAAATATATATAACATGATATGTGATCATGAACGAATCGCAATTAGTTTAACAAAGACGTTTTCGCTAAATTGACAGAATTGACTTGAAGACTTCTTCGCAAAAACCAATTTTTCAAGAATGGCTCCAAGTCTTGCAAGCCGACTTCGCTTACCGCTTTAAATAATTTCAATCACAATTTGACATTATATAAAACAATAATTCAATTCAATACAAATTTATTATTGTTTAGTTTATTTATTTTTTTCATTCAAAGTGCGTCTCAAGACCATATAGGCAATCATAAACTTAATTTAAAAAAATAAATACATAAAATAAACAAATAAATAATTTATACTGACAGAAGTATATAGTATAAAAAAAAAGAATAAAATTTTCTTTTTCATATCATAGCTTTAAGTAGAGTACGGTCAAATGACGGATTAGTATAAAGAAAAGTGAACGAAACACAATGTTTAGATATTTTCTGCGTATTATATGAAAAGAGAGGTTACTTTTTCCCTTATGCATATACTGTATGTAAGGGAAGCTGCTAAGATTATGCTAAAAAATACGGTTAGCAAAACACAAAGTTAGAACCTCCTAATATATGTGTTTTTTAAAATATAATATTTAAATTCGTTATTTAAAATTTCATAATATATATTTTGAAATATTACTATAATACTAGCTTTTACCGCGACTTCGCTCGCATTTAAGTCATTAAATAAGTATCAGAGATCATTTCAATAGAAATGAATCAATATAATTCCAAACAGCTGAAACTATAATAAAAAAAATTTTTTAAATAAAAAGTATCCTATGTTACTTCTACTACCTCTAAAAATATGTGTACAAAGTTTCATGATGATCGGTTAAATAGTTGTTGCGTGAAAACGTAACAAACAAACTCACATTCACATTTAAAATATTAGTAGGGATTGTATAAACAGAATATATGAATCAAGTGGCTATATTAAAAAAATATATAAATAATAAAGATTGTTTTGCTGACCCTACCTTTGTAAGGGCAAGCAATCAGGACTAGGATATAAAGGGATCGCCAGCTCCTCATAAACTGTCCTGTAGTGAGATTGTATAGGATTTGCTCGAGATACCAACGAAAAAATAGCTACAAAGTACACATTCCACTAACAACTGCATTCTATAACAATTTTGGTTAAATATTTTCTTACAACATTCCTTTTCACTATGAATGACGGCTTGAATTGACGAATGTGTTTTTTAAATTTATTTATTTACTTACTTCTACTACTATACTACTAATAATTGGGCTCCAATAAAGCGCTTTTACTCGTCAATACAAATACAAATATAAATCAATTTGATTTAGCTGCTGTATACTGGCATTGTCCACTTACATACTAATGTCATAATAATCTATTATGATGTAGAAGAATGGCTGCTGTATAGGGACATTGTCATCCTATTATATACCTAAGGGTAAACATAAAATGATATAGATTATGTCCAAGCTTTTTTATTAATAAGATATTCATCTAACGTGTAATATGATTTTTGAATAAGTTTGCTTTTTATGATTTTCTTGAACTGATAAAGAGGGAGGCTACTAATATCATCGGGCAGCTTATTATATGACTTTATGCCAATCCCGATAAAACAACGACTCGTTATTCGACGGAAATTAGGAATGTGCAGCTTATTTGAGCTGCAAGTACTTCTGACAGAGAGTGCTCCTTTCATTGACAAGAAATATTCCGACATTTGAGATACAATGACTTGAAAATTGTATTTGCGAATAATATCAATTCGTATCGTTAATAACATGGTAGGATCTACAAAATCGTAGTTTTACAGGAAAACGATTTAAAGTAGATTCTCGAAGTCATCGAAGCGAAGCCGAAGCGACCATACGTATCCCGATGATGCTACGTGAAGTGGCGAGACGCGTCGAGACAAGTTATTGAATGTTGGTGGAGGTTATTTTCCTTCATCGACCTAATGTAGCGGGAATTATAAGCAAAATAATTTAAAATAATTCCTTTAATATGGATTTCCGCAAAGTAACGCCTGAAACAACCAATTAGATTCTTCGTTATTGTATTGAGTATCTCAGAAGCTATTGAGAAAATATTTATATTAACTATATTATGTTACGCGTAGCTCTCAATGGAACAACACCTTAAACAGACAACAAATTCGTGCCTCCTCGTTTGGAAAAAGCGTTATATATATATTAAAACGAATTACGCCACCTCGCGCTTTATAAATGGCGATCCACTATTGGTTGCTTTTGTTGTTTTTTATAAGTGTATATTTCGATTGTTATTGCTTGTGTTTCCTATTGATATGTAACAGGCACTTTGAGGGTAGAGTGCGGAATCGAAATCTTTTTAACAGTGGTATTTTTTATTGGGTTTACAAATTGGGTTTAACAGTTCGGTGCTAGTTTTCACTATTAGAACGCTATCTCTAGAATATTTTGTTTTATATTATAACTAGCTTTTACCCGCGGCTTCGCTCGTATTTAAGTCATTAAATAAGTATCAGAGATCATTTCAATAAAAATGAATCAATATGATTCTAAACAGCTGAAACTATAGTCAGTTGTAAAACTATAGTAAAAATAATTATTATTTTTTAATAAAAAATTGTTAATTTTGATTATATTTTTAATCAGTTACAAAACTTTAAGAAATATGCTTTAAAAATTTTATTCCTTATTCTCGTACATTATCATTAGGTTCCAATTAGAACACTTGGACTTGTCAAAATACAATTATACTTAATAATATGCAGCAACTGTAATAGCGTCTTGTTCACTTCAACAATAAATATAATAATATTAAGTACTAGATGTCATTTGTAGCTTCATTTGAAGTATAAAATGCTTTGTTAATTAATATTTATTATTGTATTATAGAAAATAAATTAATAAAAAAACCTACCTACCCCTATAAAAATCAAGGCGTAAAAAGAAAAAACAATTGCCGGAAATTTATTAGTTAACAAGGAAATAAAATTATCGCAAAATGGAAGCACGTGTCCCTTGTTACGACATTAATAAAGGCCCCAAAGGGACGGCGCGCACTTGAACCGAATTCTAATTATTGGTCAACGGGAATTCATTAGACGATGATTAATAAGGACAAATTAGATACTGTTTTGATTGAAATATAGAGAGAGATAGATATATGTGATGTTTTTTTAACTACTTACATCAACCGCGACGGAACTCACTTGTTTTACAAACCTTATCACTCTAGTTCAGTTCCAATTGGAAATCAACACCTTTTTCCTAGCTATCACAGTATTAATTTATATTATTTTAAATTAAATTCCAAATGTTTCTTAACTAAGGCTAAATGCAGTCGCGTGATTCTTATAATGGCATAGGGTCAAATGACTGCGTTTTTGTACAAAGTCGGAAAGATCAAAGCAAAAGTCTTAAGGAGTACGTTAAAAGGAAAACCTATTCCAATCCAATTGGAAAACGCCACGGATGCATCTAAGGTTTTATTTTACGTTAAAATTAAAGTATTTTAGAGGGTGAAATTAAAACAATATACTGCAAAGTTAATTGTTTAAGGGTTGGTCCTATGAAGCGCTATAAAAGGAGCCATCTGGACTTGAACCCCGATCCGCATACTAATTGGTTAAATTGAAACGTAAAGAGTTAAAATTAAGTTCTTTGTTTATTTTTTTGGCTATTTATTTATTTATTTATAAAGCCTAACATACCTACAAAATTACATTAAAACTACAAATTATAAAAAGGACTACTATTATATAAACTAAATGAAATTTTAATTATAGGATAGGACGGCATGCTCGAGGTGATAAAGGGATAGATACTACACTTCTAATAAAATTACAAAAATACATAAGAATAAAATACAAGAACCAAATAAATGCAAGGAAGAGGGGAGAAAGAAGAAGAATATATATATATATCTTAATATATATAAATCCAGTGTCATATGTATGTTCCCAGTGAACTCTTCACCAAGTCAACCGATTTCGATGAAAGTTGGCATTTTATGTGTAATTAGGTCTAACTTGAGATATAGGATAGTTTATATTTCGATTAATGGTCTTAATAATTTATAATTAATTTATTACATTTTTTGTAACGAATTGAAACTATTTTCAGTGTTGACAATAATAGAAA